>OX596011.1:24187150-24482742 GCA_951394025.1 Heteromyza rotundicornis | reverse complement strand
CCCCTTTCTGTCTTTATTGAAAAAATGGCTTTTTGTAAATAAAAACTATATTTCCCAACATGTATATATTGTAGAGTGAAATTTTTTGTTAATTAAAAATTTCCACTTAACTATGTCAATTTTTTGTTTACCTAAATATAAACACTCAGAAAATGGCATCTGTTTTGGCAGCAGAATTTGGAATGCTAGCGGCTGTCGCAACAGCATCTACTATCTTTTGTAACAACATCTACTGTCTAATGCAGCAACATCTCTCTGATGCTGCAAAAAGAATGTCAAAAATAATGCCAATGTTTAAGAGCGAGACAACAATTTATTTAAATTATGTAAATGAAAAAAATATAAGATATTGATTTGTATATATGAATCTGACATATTGATATATATCCGATTTTTTTGATATATATCACTTTTTTGATTTGTATGTAATTTTTATAAAAAATTTTTTTTAATTTTTTCGTTTTGAATCATTATTTATGATTCTTTGAATGGAGTATAGTTGAGATATGTGTAATACATAATACATAGATATTATAAAGACAGTTTTATCAAAAACCTTTTACAAAACTCTTTACTTTTACTCGGAAAACAGTTTCTTCAAAATGGCTCCATTGCAATCTTTTTGAGATACTCGCTAGTGGGGGAGTGCCCTGACGTATCAACAGTATCAACCAAATATGATTCGCCACTTCCAGTTATAACTGATCACAAGACAATTGGTTCAAAATCGGCAACATCGGATTATAACCACGCCTACCTCCCATACAAAGTGAAACACCACATTTCTTTATTTGAATATATCTTGAGCAATACTGAACCGATTTGAACCGGGTTTTTGACTTTGGGAGAAATTATGTCTGGAATGAAATGGGAATAGAACGGAACGAAATGGACCGGAACGAAGTGGAATTGGAACAAAATTTTGAAATGGATCAGGAATGAAGTGGAAGTGAAACAGGAACGGAAACGCGATGGAAATGCAGAGGAACGAAATAAAAATGGAATATTGGGGGAAAAAATTAAAAAATTACCGAAAATTTCATTTTATTTCGCTCCATTTCCATTTTGTTCCGTTCCATTCCCATTTCATTTTAGACATCATTTATAACCAAATTAGGCTTGGCACACACAGGGTTTTTGCCCGGAGACTCCGGGAATCTGAACGTTTCTCCAGTCTTCGGTTTTTTGAAAAATTTCTATGAAAACTTTTTGGTAAATTTAACAACAAAGAGTAAAAAACAGTTTTATAAAATATACCCCTTTAACGGACTAAAAAGCAGAAAATAAATTTCATTTAAATTAATTTCTTCAATTTTGATTTAAATTAAGGGTTTTTGGCGACTTCAAAATCTGCAATGATATTAGGAACAAAGTAGACAAAAACCCCTAATTTTAAATCGAAATTGCGGAAATTAATTTAAAGGAAATTTATTTTCTGCTTTTTGTCGGTTATAGGGTTATATTTTATAAAACTTTGTTTTTTACTCTTTTTTATTTTCATATATTTTTTTTTTTTTTCAAAATGTTCCCCCCTTTTTTAAACTTAAAAACAAAAGTTTAGCCCAGTAGCTTCAAAAATACGTAAGTTAGAACTTTAAATTGGCTCCATCCCACCCTCCTTTCCAAAGGGGGGTGTGGGGGCAAAGGAATTGGAAGTTATGCCATGTTTAAGAAAAAGGGGTTTGAATCCCCCCACGGCCCCCTACGCCTCTGATGGACCCCAAATAGAATGCATTGTCAACCGAGTTCTATCGGTGTACCAAATTTCAGCTCTCTAGCTTATGTGGAAGTGTCTGAAAAAGTTCGCAGCAGATTTGAGGATATACACTCATGGTCAAAATAATAGGGCCAAGATTTTTTTTGCACTGTAATTGTTGACAGCGCCACATTTTTGTATATTTTAAAGAAAACTCAAATTTAATTTATTACTTTGCATTGTGTAAATTAATAAATAAGGCAAACATAAATTAATAAATAAGGCAGAACATAAAAAATCAAATTTGCTGAGTTGAGGCGAATTTGGTCATAATTCAGCTGGACAAAATAATAGGGTCATCGAGCATTTTTTAATGAAAATATTAATTTTATTTACATTTTGATAAGAATTCACATTTACTACTTTGGCTTTGTTAATATTGTGTGTATCCTCCTTTATTCATTGATAGAGTCGCTGGTTTTTTCTTAGCTAAGGACGTCATATCGAGTTTTGCCACGTTTCGCTTTTGTCGCAAAATGTCCAAGGACGCGCTCAGAAGCTGTCCTAATCGCAACTGACATGAATCATCCATAAAATGACCATGGACACACTTGGTGGTAGCTATAATTAAATTTGGCATAATTTGCCCAAAAAGTGGCAAAAACGCAATTGGGGCAGATTGGTAATGAAGTAATGAAGTAATGGAAATTTCATTACTTCATTATCATTACTATCGCAATGAAGTAATGGCAATTTCATTACCATTGCAAAGAAATTTTCATGAAAGAAGAAATGGTAATGAAATCAAATTTCATTACCTGTAATGGTAATGGTAAGGGTCGCGCAATTTCCCAAGTCTGTTTCTCAGATCATAAATACATAAAATTCTCTATAAACTTTGAAGTGGAACCTTTAAAAAAAGTCTTTTAGAAACCCAGAAAAAAAATTGGGTATTATACTCAAAAAGTAAATTAGGGGGTAAAGCTCCAGTTTTTGATCTCAGTAAGGAACAGATAGAGAACTGTAATGAAAAGCTTTCGTTATCCCTAACTAAAGCTTTTCATATCGCATGTCCTGTTAGGAAAAACAATAAAAGGCTACAGCCTCCTTGGTGGAACAAAGATATCACAGAGGCACGTAGGAAAATCCAAGCTTACTTCAAAGAGGCGCGTCATCACAATTCCTTGGAATTGTGGAATGTCTATAGATCTGAGCTTAAAATCTCTTAAAAAATCAGTCCTCAGGGCAAAACGTGAAAGTTGGCAGGTCTATTGCAGTAACATTGATAAAACTTCGGAAACGGCTAGACTCAGGAAAATTCTTTCGAAAATGGAGATACCGCCGCTTCTTTTGCATAAAGAGGATGGAAGCTGGACTATGGACGAGCAGGATACTGTGGATGTACTCTTACAAACTCACTTCCCCGGTTGTCAAGATATTCCAGCTTCACATTCCTTTGCTGAAGCAGCTATAGCCTCCGAAATTCCAGATATTTTCACTCTTGAACGGATTAAATGGGCAATTGACTCGTTTAAGCCGTATAAATCTCGTGGTTCAGATGGGATTTTTACAGCAATGTTGCAAAGTGTTGCTGAAATTATCACACCGTGGCTTTTATGTATTTTCAAAGGGTGCTTAAAACTTAATATGATACCTAACTCATGGAGTATTGCGAGGGTAGTCTTTATACCGAAAGGTGGTAAGAGTAGTCACGTTAAGGCAAAGGATTATAGGCCAATCAGTTTAACATCTTTTCTTCTAAAAACTGTAGAACGCTTTCTAGACTCTTACATCAGAGAGAAATTACCTCGGAATCTTCTCTCTCTGTCTCAACACGCATATTAGAAAGGTAGACCAGTTGAAACTGTCTTACACTCTGTAGTACAAACCATTGAAGCATCACTTCAATTCAAAGAATATACATTAGCTGCATTTTTAGATATTGAAGGGGCTTTTAATAATGTAACTAAATCAGCGATAGTGGAGGCAACTAATAGAGCGGAGGTCAATCCATACATCAGTAGATGGATAGACACGATGCTGAGTGGTCGCCGATGCTGAGTGGAAAGCCGAATGGGGAAATACGAACTCTATAAAATTCGCTACTAGAGGAACACCGCAGGTAGGTGTGTCGCGGTATAGATTCGCGGCATAGTTGTTGTTGTTTCGTTGTATTGTTTGTTATGTTTTTTTATGTTTCCCATTTGTTCGGGGCGACGGGCGAACAAAATTGGAGGAACTAAATCTCACACGCACTAACCGAAAGAACGCACTGCACGATTTTATTGATTGTTAATTTTTTTTTATATTAATATATTTGTTTTGCTTAATTTGTTAAGCAAAAAATGTAAATTGAGTTTTTGGAGTGGTGAGGTGGAGCGGTTGCCAACGTCGGATTGTGGCTGGAGGACAAGTGTTCCAAAGGGAGTATTTTTGCGCGCTGGTTTAGTTTTGCCAGCTAGTGTTTTTTTTTGCTTTATTTCATTTGTGGCAGTTTATTTTCTATCGAGGTTGAATTGCACACATCTTTCAATTGCATGAACTTCTGCTTGGAAGATGCTGGTGTGCCCATTTGTTCGGAGTATTTGGTACGTGGCCCGAATACCCCAGCACCAGTGCCCTCGTCTGTTCTCGTCCATCTGTAAACCACATTATAGCATGGTCGCGGATACCATACTGTGAGTGTATATTGGACCATTCTTTCTTACTACTGAGCTTCACATCAAAGTTTTTTGTGAAGCTAAATTTTCTCATGTTATCGTCCCCTGGAGCTAATAGAAGCGGATACTTATTGGAAAGAGTGAAGTGATCCGCGCGCTCAATACACCTTCCGTACCCTATGCCCTTCTTAGAAAATCTCGCAAGTGTACTGTCAGCTACCTCCCCAATAACAATGTGTAGGGGAGTTAGTTCTAATATTACCTCCAGTGCCGCAGTTGGACTGGTTTTCATTGCCCCGGTTATGCAGACACATGCTAGCCTTTGAACACGTTCTAGTGACTTCCTAGTGGTGCCCAGACTAGTTCTTTTGGCCCACGCAACGGCCCCATAGGTGATGATTGGTCTCACCATTCCTATGTACATCCACCGCATTATGCGTGGACTACAACCCCAAGATTTACCAGCTATGCTCCTACACATCATGAGAGCTCTAATGGCCTTCTTTGTTACTAACTCCGTGTGTATCTTCCACGTGAGCTTACTATCTAGTGTTAATCCCAGATATTTCACTTCCGTTTGTTTCTCTATAACTTGCCCGGACAGCCGAATCGGCCTCCAGTACTGTAGTTTCCTCTTCAATGTAAACGGTACAATCGTGGTTTTTGCTGGATTAATGTTCAGCCCCACAGATTTGCACCATTCAAGCGTGACCACGAGACCTCTCTGTATTATATTACATAAAGCCTCCTCGTACTTACCCCTAGCCATTATGACGATGTCATCAGCATACCCCTGACACGTAAATCCCATATCAGTAAGTTTGCTGAGGAGCTCGCACACCACCAGACTCCACAGAAGAGGCGAAAGCACGCCCCCCTGGGGACAAACCCTCGTGGTGACTGCCTCAGTGGTGTTAAGGCCAGTTTGATATTCGACAGACCGGGTGCCTAACATCTCCCCAACCCAATGGCACAGAGTAGTGTCCACCCCTTTACACAGCAAGGCATGTCTAACGCCCTCATGGGAGGTGTTGTCAAACGCACCCTCTATGTCGAGGAATGCACACACTACTATTTCCTTTGTGTCCAAGGCCCTCTGTATGTACCCAGCCAACTGGAATAGAGCAGTTTCAGTAGACCTGCCCGCTCAATACGCATGTTGACAGTGGTGAAGGGGCCTCCTGACCAGGACTTCTTCTCGAAGATAGTTATCTATTACTTTTTCCATCGTTTTTAAAAGAAACGACGTCAAGCAAATTGGTCTAAAGGATTTTGGTAGAGTAGGATCCTTCTTCCCAACCTTCGGGATAAAAATAACTTTAGCCCTACGCCAGCTGCTAGGTATGTACCCTAAGGCCAGGCTGCTTGTAGAAATCCTTCTAATCTGATGAATCATTTCAGGCCCTCCCTTCTGGAGAAGGGCCGGAAATATGGCATCTACACCTGAAGATTTGTAGGAGTGAAAGGTTCCAATTGCCCATTCAATCCTTCTTCTATCACAAATTTTTTTGGCTACCTCCCAATCTACTCTACTAGCTCTCCGACCCATATACAAGTTCAATGAGTCCGCCTTAGGTACGCTGCCTGGGAAGTGGGTCTCAAGGAGCAATTCGGCTCGTTGAGACTCACCTTCTGTAAAGGTGCCATCTGCCCTTTTGAGAGCCAAGGTAGCTACGTTCCCTGTTTTGGCTACCGCCTTGTACAGCCTCGCCGCTACAGGAGTATCCACTATGGTCTCACAGAAGTCCCTAAAGCTTTTCCTTTTAGCGCTCCTAATTTCTTTACTGTACATAGTTAGGGTCGTGGTGTAACTCTGCCAGTCCCCGGTTCTCTTAGCTCGGTTAAAGAGCTTCCTCGTCGAAGCCCGAAGATTTGACAACTCGTTGTTCCACCACGGCGCATACTTAGTACTACCAGTCCTACTCGGACAACTGAGGTTATATCCCTCGATCATAACGTTCGTTAGTTCTACTACCTCCTGCTCCAGTTGAGGGTGATTGCCCGGGGTCTGCCGGTACTGAATACCCCAGAACTAGAATTCATGAAGTCTTTATACTTGTCCCAGTTCGTACGCCTGGGGTTCCTTGATGGTAATAAATTTGGTCTACTCCCTACAATGTCAAATACCACTATCCGATGGTCTGACATTGAGGGTTCGTCCGATACCCTCCAATTTCTAATCTGTCCACTGATGCTTTGACTGCACAGTGTTATGTCTAACACTTCCTGCCTAACCCTTGTCACAAAAGTGGGGCTATCCCCAACATTGAGAATTTCTAGGTTAGTGTTATAGATATAATCAAGAAGGTACTCACCCCTGCCGTTGCAATTCGTGCTACCCCAAATCGTGTTATGGGCATTTGCATCGCACCCCAGGAGTAGTGGTATGTGCAGCTTAGTGCAATGCTCCACAAGCCGCTGAACCTCCAGTGGTGGAACTTCCTTCTCATCACCCGGGAAGTGCGCCGAAGCTATGACCACCGTCCGATCAGTTCCGCCTATATTGAGCAGAGTCTGAATCGGCACTAGGTCCTAGGTCAGGAATTCTGAAAGACAAAAGTAGTTAGTTTTATCCCTCAGTAACATGCAGGCTCTAGGGTCTTTGACCCTGGTATCCCATAGTACCTGGGCCCCTACACCTGTCAATCCTCTCACCTGTCCGCCATAGGTCCAAGGTTCCTGGATCAGTGCCGCCACAAGGTGTTGTTTGGCAAACATCCTCGCAATTACAGCCGAAGCTGCTTTGGCGTGGTGGATGTTCACCTGGGCGAACCTGGCACTGACCCTCCCGCTGCTGTCGTCCATCATGCCGACTCCGGAGCCGACGCCCCGGATAGCAGCAATCTCTCCTCCTCTTCCTCTGTCGGATCCAAGACGCTGAGGACAGTGATATTACCATCACTGCCCTCCTCATCAGAATCCGACCCTTCCTCCATCGGAGGGGCAGGGGTCGCTCCAGCGTCAACAACCACAGGTGACGCGTGTTCTGCTGACACTGTAGGTGCCGCGCTAACCTCCTGCCCCTCACGAACTTCGGAAGGAACATCCTCCGTTGGAGCCACCTCCGCTCCCACCTCCTCCACAGGTCTCCTCTGCATATGAGCCGAGACCTTCCCGAAGCGGTAGTTCATCTGCCCACCACTCCTCAGGATGGCCTCGTACGACGCCTCATCGATGCTCACCCTCAGGAGCTGGCCACCACCATCCTCCCGACAGCTGAGCGTCTTCCATACGTTAGTATGAAGGCCCTCATTTTGAGCATCGATGAGCGCCATCGTCACCTGCAGCGCCTGTCCCGCACTCCTTGGTAGGAACACCGTGACGATCCGGTCTTTCGGGATTTCTCCCCCAGACCGGACCGTCAGTTCCACCCCCTTCCACGTCCCCAGCTTAGACACCACCTTCCTGATCCACTCCGCGGTTTGCGGAGTCTCACAGTCCAGCAGCATCATGCCGGGTCTAAAGTAGATGCCCTGGAACTTGAGTTTGAACTCGTATCCCAGGGCCATCTCGGCGACAATGGCATCCTCAAGCGCAGTCAGCTCTTTTGGAGCCAACCCCACTTGAGGATAGTCCTTCGGCAGTATGGCCACCCGCTCAGACATGACCACCTTGGCGTAGGAGATGCCCGGCGCCGCGGTGGGTCCTGTCGTGACCGGGTCGACAACCGCCCGTGCCCCGCTCACCTCGCACGACGAGACTGCCTTACTCTTCTTCGGCGCAGTACTCGCCTGAGGAGGAGTCAGCGTTTTGTTACCCCTTTTGTGGGGCCCATCCGCTGGGGGCGCAATACCAGGCTGAGCCCGATGCTGAACCGCCAACTTCCTGGCCTCACTCGGCGCCAAGCCCCTCTGAAGATATCGGATGTACCACCTCGTGCCGCACCCGCTAAGGCCTTCACGAAATGGGTCATCTTTAACACCAGGTTGACCCGGCTCCGGAGCAATGGGAGTAAAACGCCGCCTCCCCCTCCTAGCTTCGGTGGGTGCTAGCCCCACCCTTCCTACCTGTCGTACCATACCAGCCGTGTCAGGTCTCCCAGCCTCACGGATAGGCTCGGGCGACCCGGCACCTCCGGCATCTTTAACAGTGGCAGCTCTTCCTTCTGTGGGTACAAGCCCCAACCCTCCTGCCTGACGTGCCTTCCCAGATGTGTCGGACCGCCCTGCCGCACCATCCCGACCAGAAATGCTGGCCGGCGATCGCACTGCGCTGGACGATCCGGCACCTCCGGCTTCACTGGCACCCCCCCTACTCGGCGCGGGTACTTTCCCCGCCAACCCTCTTTGGTGAGCCACCCCAGATGCGTCGGGCCGCCCTGCAGCAAGACCCGTACCAGACTTGTCGATACGCAATCTCGCTGCTACAGGCGAGCCGACACCTCCGGCAGCGATGTCCGTGGCAGATACACTCCCAGACGGTACATCCTGGCCCCTCCTATTCCATCCAGTCGAACCGTTGCTGGAGCCTTGCGGACCAAACACCCAGTCGACCGGACCCCTCACCAGCGCCGGCGGCGCTCGCTTGGGACTCTTGTGGCCATGGCCACCCCTACCTCCTCGACTAACGTTCATGGAACTATGTTCCAATCGGTTAGCCGCCTCCGTTGCGGTAACATCCCGCCATACAGTTTTACCTGCTTTCCTACCCATAAATGATCCCACGAGTACGGGGGACAGAAAGTCGACCGGGGCATAGCCCCCGCTACCCCGGCAAGGCTAGTTAAAACCAGAGGTCGCCTGTTATCTGGAGTACACCGTAGACAGACACACTAACGCAGTGCCATTCGTCCCTCGGCACGGTACGTATGACACCTAGGATTGCGGGTTTTATCGAGTTTGCCTCTCTAGATCCGCCATCTTTACTTTTAAGCAGGGGCACCTGGAGCAGGATGTGACTCTATGTCACGCATGGCCGGTCTTAGGAAGCACTGTCCCACGACACGCACTTTCTCTGACTTACCAACCTTAGCTTAATGGCCTTGATCAGTAAGCCTTAGTACCGGAAAAATTCTTAAACGTAATGAGAGAGTTTCTCGAAAATGCACTCACAGACATGTGTAATTGGGCCCGCACTAAGGGCCTTAATATAAACTCGGAAAAAACGAATTTAGTTCTATTTACTAGGAAATACGAAATTCCTCCATTTAGATAAGCAAAAATCAATAACGAAACCTATAACCTATAGCTCAACAGGCAAAATTCCTTGGGGTAATTCTTGATAGGAAATTGTCTTGGAAAACAAATGTCGAGGAACGCGTTAAAAAGGCGTATAATCCCATCCGGTAAAACATGGGGCTTAAATCCTAAAGTGACCCATCCTTACTATTTATAAAATTAAACCGCCAATTCGGTTGTAACAGGTAAGAGTAAAAACTAACCAACCGATTTTCATAATTTTTTTTAAAACATCCTATTTGTGCCAAATAAGAGAATAGGATACTTTTTTTTTGATTTTCGAAAGGTAAATATCTTAATTTTCGGTATTAAGTTTTATTGAACATTTAATCGTATGCTTAGAGATTTCCGTTCGATTGCATTGACATAGTCTGTGCTTGAAAAACATTATTGTATGTTGCTTTCCACTCTCTTCTGCGTTGAGAGGGAAGAGTCTGAATTTTTTGTATATGGAGTTTGCGGGGAATTTCGAGCTATGTGTGCAGGCAGGGAATTTTTTTCATTTCGCTTATATGTTGTGAAACAATAGATCTTTTTGCCAAAGGAGTTCCAAAAAACTGCTTTACGGCTTAAAAAATCAAATTGTTTTCTGTACAGGAACATAGGACATAGTAACTTAGATAATACTCTGTCTATTACTACTGATTACATATATCCAAAAACACACTTTAACAGGAATTTTTCTATTCAAATTCCCTCAAGAGAATATTGGTCATCCAGGCAAGGTGACTCAATAAACGCACTTCATATATATACCGACGGCTCCAAACAAGAAGAGGGGGGGCAGGTTTTTATGTCAATAATCCCAAGTTAAGTAAATCATTTAAACTACCTACATAGAAAAATAAAAGTTGGTAAATCTAACAGAAAAGGTTGGTTAAAAACGATCCAACCAACAAAGGAAGTAAATATAAACTTAAAAAATGGTTAGTTTACCAAAAAAAATTGTTAAGCCACCCACAAAAATTGTTATTTTTTGCATTTATTACAAAAACAAAAAATTTGGTATATTTTATTTGTTTATTTTATTTTTATTATATATTTTTATTTTCTTACTGTTTCTTTTTGTTTATAACAATTTGTAATAACAATTTGTATACTCTGTACAGTCTGTTAAATATAACATATATGTAAAAATAGAACACATCATGCTTTCGCGTACATGCACAGTCTGTTCAATCTAAAAATAGAACATGTTCTATGCAGACATCATGCTTTCGCGTACAAGTAAAATAACCGTTTTGTATTGGTAAAAAACAATTTTTTATCGTTTAGATTAACCGATGGAAATTGTTTCCGAACTTTTGTATGGGTTGGTAAATTAGCAATTTTTATACCCCCACACACACTGTGGCAGGGTATACTCACTTTGTCACAACGTTTGTAACGCCCATAAGGAGGCGTGTCCGGTATGGAAAAGTATATATATTCTTGATCAGCATCACCTCCTGAGTCGATTTAGCGATGTCCGTCTGTCTGTCCGTCTGTCCGTCTGTCCGTCCGCACGATAGAGGTCGCAGTTTTGGAGATATCGACTTGAAACTTTGGGTACATGTTTTTCTCGTGAATACTGAGATCAAGTTCGAGAATCAGCCAAATCGGACAAAAACTGGGCGTGGCTCCCATACACCGAAAAAAAAGGTAAAAATTGTTCAAGTCTTTTTTATTGTTGTATTCGATTGGAAATGTTTAGAAACGTATTTTTGACATGGTCCGAGGTTCCGAAGCCACATATATAAGGGTCTGAATGGGGTCTTGAGACCAAAATTTTTTTTTTGGTGGATTTGATTGGAAATTTGTAGAAATGGATTTCGGACATGTTCCGGGCTCCAAAACCACCTATAATTGGGTCAAAATAGGGTCTTGAGACCACATTTTTTTATATTCGAGGTACTTCTTCCTACAGTGTGGGGGTATTTCAGCTTCGGTATAGCCGAAGATAGTCCACTCTCTAGTTTTTGGTTAGATTTACCAACCAAACATTTTTCTGTGTACTGACTGCAGTAGAGATAGTAGCAATCCAAAAAGCTGCTGAGAACTTTATAGGCACGACTTTCAATAAAGAGATCTATATCTATGTAGACAGTCAAGCCGCTCTTAAAGTGCTTAAAAATGTAACAATAAAGTCCACAACAGTTGAACGCTGCTACGAGGTACTCGAGAGTCTTAGCGCAGACAACAAAGTTAGTCTAGTATGGGTTCCTGGACACTGTGATATAAAAGGAAATGAAAGGGCGGATGAGCTGGCGAAGAAGGGAGTTAACTTAGACACTACACCTTTTTGGTCCCTGTACCTATACAATACTACTATCTGAAACAAGACACGAAAACTCTTTTAATCTCACAAAACAGATGGACAAATATAAGACACAGTCACATTAGCGAGGTTTTCTGGCCAAAATACAGTAAACATCAATCCAACTACATATTATCCCTCAACCGAGACGAATGCAGACTGACGGTGGGTGTTGTGACCGGACACTGTCTTATAGGATATCAAGCTAATAGGATCGGTCTGGTGTCCAACAATTGGTGTCGGAACTGTAACGAACCTGATGAGGAAGAAACAGTTGAACACTTGCTCTGCAACTGCCATGCGCTGGACAGATGCAGACTCAAAATACTAGGAGGGGCCTTCTTTAACTCAATAACGGAGGTGTCCAAACTAAAAATCTCTCAATTGAAGCACTTCGCGTTGCAGACGAAAACATTCGGATTGGATGATGATCACGACGGAAGGACTGTAAACTTTGAGTGAACGGAGAGTCGTGGTTACACTATGGACCAGCATGGTCTATGTGAGTCAATTAGCCGCCACTCTAACCTAACCTAATCCCTGAAATATTTACATGAAGGAGGAGGAGTGTCTTGAATCTGCACATATTTTTCAATCCTAATAAAAACAAATGAATAAGTTTCAGTCGGGCAAGCCGACTGTTATATACCCTACACCTACTGGGCCATATTGTATCCGCCATCTTGAATTTTGAAAATGCGACATCAAATTCGAAATCAGCGACCCCGAAAACCCCACTATACAAAATTTCATACTGTTTTGATGAAATCTTAAAATTTCGGTAAAAACACGATTTTCACTTATATGAGAGGTAGGCGTGGCAGTCGACCGATTCCGTCCATTTTCAATGCCAACTCCTGCTAGGGCCTAAAAAGTATAAATCCAAAATTTGGGATCCCTAGCTTTCTTCTAGCTACTGCAATCGTGTTTACAAGAAAAGAGGACGGACAGACGGACGGACGGACAGACAGCGAGATAGGCGTGGCAGTCGACCGATTCAGCCCATTTTCAATACCAACTCCTTTTAGGGCCTAAGAAGGATAAATACAAAATTAGGGATCCCTAGCTTTCTTCTAGCTTCTGCAATCGTGTTTACAAGAAAAGAGGACGGACAGGCGGATAGGGCTAAATCAACTCAGGAGGTGACGCTGATCAAGAATATATATACTTTTTCATACCGGACACTTCTCCTTCTTTGTGTTACAAACATCAGACCAAAGTAAATATACCCATACCTCATGAGGTGTAGGGTATAAAAAGAAACCAATTTTTTTTTCTTTCAAATCAATTTTTTCCAAAAAAATCAAAATTGTTCTAAAATTTCAAATGCTGAAATAAACTACATTCAATGCCCTATTAAATGATGATAAGTACTAAATTTTACCTCCATCCAAATATGCACACGCAGAGAAAAAATATGGTTGGAGCATGATTGCAGAGATCGTTCCTTTTTCGCTATAATAATATTATGATTGTAGCGACCATGTATGGTTGTGATGAAAATACTAATGCTATTTAAATGATTTCCGAGATCATAATATAATGTCAGAGAACATAATATGATTGATTTCAACCATTCGGGCGTCCACAAATTAGTTTGTAATATTTGACGCAGAAAACAATTACGATTGTTTGTCAATAAGGGTAAGTATTGAAATAAAATAATGTGTATTTCACAGCTATATGTACATTTTCGCGCAGAAGCATAACAAAAGTGCGAAGCTGCCGCGAACAGGGAAACCCTTCGCACATATTCTTTTGTTTGGTGGAGGCGGCGCGGTTTGCCTAAACAATCGCGAAGCACCCCTTCGCACAATTTCTTTTGTTTGGTGCTGGTGCGCAGTTTGCTATTCGCGGCAGCTTCGCGGACTTTTGTTTCGCTTCTGCGCGAAAATGTGAAATGTGAAGTGCACTTGCAAAAAGTGCTGGTGGCGCATAGACTACCTGCGTTCCAAGTTGACTCAGCGCAGACTATGCGCCTCCTGCGCTAATATACGTTTGGTTTATTTTCAATTTTGGAAAATTTTTAGTGCACAGGTCTTCTTTGCGTCGGTATTGGCGCTGAGTCGCTGGCTGTCGCGTAAAATAACTACGCAGTGCTGTGGGTCAAAGGCAAGGAACTGAATATGAATGTGGTGGCTCGATTCGGCAGCACCGTCAATTTACGGGTGCTGCAGCCAATTTGCAATTACGTATCGTAATTATACCAAGGACACACCGCTATTGGTGTGATTTTGCGTAAGTTTCCAATTATTAAACGAAACGAAACAAAAAACTAAAAGAAATGCTTTCAGGTTGGATGGATAAACGCGCGGAACGTATGCTACAGCGGAACAACAATCCGTCTGAGGAAATTGGGAAACTCGGCGATGTTACTACGTTTTAGACGACCTTAAAGATCCATTTATTGCTTTGGGCAAGTGAGTGCACGATTCTTAACTAAACGCGTACAGTTAGTTTATGTTACAAATTGTAATTTTGTTTTTCCGTAGAACCTTTTGCATGGACAAGTTCAACTTCTCCCCGGAAGCGGCCGCCAATGTCAACTCAGTTGTGTATTTGATATCGGCAATTTCTTTACCCCTTTTCGGCTTCAAAACTCCTCTTTGTAGCTTTCAATCTGTGGAAAATCTTGAACTCGCTGTCATTATATTTGGGTTGAGATGTTTTTCCTTTCCTGGTTGCCACGTATGTTTTGATTTTATATTAGTTTCGCATTCTTTGTCTATTCGTTAACGTTACTAAATTTTCTATATCAAGTAACTTTATTCTAATTGAAATTATTCAATTTTAATTAAATTTTTAATAAATAAATAAATAAAATACAAATAAACTTACAAAGTGGATTTTATTGATTACATTATGTGAATCATGTACTTGTTCAGTTTCCAACCATGTGGATGGTTGGCTGCAACCATGTACATGTTCAGTTTCCAATCATGTCGCCAATCATAATATGGTCCCCTTAAAATATGATTGGGTCAACCATGTTTTTTCTCTGTGTGCATGAGATCAATTTTAAAAAACGTTATACAAAATATTTTGAGCGTTGACCGCTTAAAACACCATGAACGATTCCACATAGGCTAAAAGTGTTTATGGTAAAAATGTTTATCCTCTCATTCTGCAAAAAAATTATTATTTAGTCCAATCGCACTATGGGATAGAATACAATTCTAGGTGGACAAAATTTAAGCCGTTGTTTGATATACTTGAAACTTGGTATAGGGCGGTTTTCGGGGTAGCTGACCTCGAATTTTACGTCAAAATAAAAAAATTCAAAATGGCGGATCCAATATGGTGGACAAGTTCATTAAAAACTTGTCCACCATATTACCATAAAAATTTATTTCCGCAATTTCGATTTAAAATAAGGGGGTTTTGGCTACTTTCTTCCTAATATCATTGCAGATTTTGAAGTCGCCAAAAACCCTTAATTTTAAATCGAAATTGCGGAAATAAATTTTTATGGTAATATATGTTGAGAACAAAAGCCACTTTAACAATACGTTCGGACTGGCTAGAAATTACTTAATTTCAGAAATTACGTAGAAGTGTTCGCACTGCGCTTAGGTAATTTAGTTTGAAGTTTAATTTTGAAAGTTGAGAAAATAATTTTTTAGACAACAATAAAAATGAATAGAGCAACTATTTTTAATATAGCGTTTCAAAACTACAACATCTGGGTTGAAGATGCACTAACGAGTATTAACGAAATGCATTTAAGTGCAATTGAATGCCACAGAAAAAAACGAAAATGGCATATTCGTAATTTTAATTTTTATTTCCCCGGCTGAAAAACAACAATCAAACTTTTCCAGGGCGCTTCGCATCTCTTCATAAATGTGCCCGTTTCTTCGAGCACAACGTAAATCCCCTATTTTATCTGCCAACAACTCGATAAAAATCTGCTCATCAAAAGCAGATCAAACTTTCTTTTATTTTCCATTATTTAATTGTGGTATTCACTTTGGTCTGATGTTTGTAACACCAAGAAGTAGAAGTGTCCGGTATGGAAAAGTATATATATTCTTGATCAGCGTCACCTCTTGAGTTGATTTAGCCATATCCGTCTGTCCGTCCTCTTTTCTTGTAAACACGATTGCAGGAGCTAGAAGAAAGCTAGGGATCCCAAATTTTGTATTTATCCTTCTTAGGTCCTAGAAGGAGTTGGTATTGAAAATGGGCGGAATCTCGCTGTCTGTCCGTCCGTCCGTCTGTCCGTCCACTTTTCTTGTAAACACGATTGCAGTAGCTAGAAGAAAGCTAGGGATCCCAAGTGAAATATAAGTGAAAATCGTGTTTTTACCGAAATTTTAAGATTTCATCAAAACAGTATGAAATTTTGTATAGTGGGGTTTTCGGGGTCGCTGATTTCGAATTTGATGTCGCATTTTCAAAATTCAAGATGGCGGATACAATATGTGCAGATTCAAGACACTCCTCCTCCTTCATGTAAATATTTCAGGGATTAGGTTAGGTTAGAGTATTTATCCTTCTTACGCCCTAGAAGGAGTTGGTATTGCAAATGGGCGAAATCGGTCGACTGCCACGCCTACCTCCCATATAAGTGAAAATCGTAATTTTAAGATTTCGTCAAAACAGTATGAAATTTTGTATAGTGGGGTTTTCGGGGTCGCTGATTTCGAATTTGATGTCGGAATTTAAAAATTCAAGATGGCGGAACCAATATGGCTGCCGAAATTTTAAGATTTCATCAAAACAGTATGAAATTTTGTATATGGGGGGTTTTTGGGGTCGCTGATTTCGAATTTGATGTCGCATTTTCAAAATTCAAGATGGCGGATACAATATGGCCCAGTAGGTGTAGGGGTATATATATGTCGGCTTGCCCGACTGAAACTTACTCACTTGTTTTTTTGACAGTTTGGATTTAGGTGAATTTGCTGTGTGTGGTAAGTTTTATTTTCAGGGTTGTATTCAAATTTTCTCGTCAATTCAAACGTAATTTTGTTGATATTACTTCAATATTGGTAATTTGGATATTAACCAAATATATGGGAAATGGCCTCATTTTGAGAGTAATTTGTGCGAATGAACTAAAAATTAGGTAATTTCGACGCAGTTCGAACACACTATAAGTCAACTCGACATAAAGTAGAATATTCGAATGACATTCACACGAAATTCATTACATTTGATGAAAAAAAGAGTAAAAAACAACTTTTTTAAAATATAACCCTTTAACCGACTAAAAAGCGGAAAAAATGTCAGCCTTGTAGCTTACAAAATACGAAAGTTAGAACTTTAAATGGCCCACGGCCCCCTGCGCCTCTGATGAACCCCAAAATAGAATGCATTGTCACCGGAGTTCTATCAGTGTTCCAAATTTCAGTTCTCTAGCTCATGTGTATGAAAAAGCTCGCCGCAGATTTGAGGATATATATATATAGTCCACCCAAAGCAAGTTAATATAAGGGTTATAAAAACAATGACCTGCGGTTTGAGAATCTCAAAAATACAAGAATTTTTGCTCAAGATGTTGTTTAAAAATCAAAAATATTTAATATTCAAAAATTTTTATTTCCTTGAGTTATTTACAAAAACCGTGATTTCTTAAAAAATACAAAAAAATGTCGCTAATGAACTAACGAACCAATTCGGAGCTTTATAGCTTGGACATACGCTAGACATTTGGGTGTTTTTCGTTCAAAAGCTATAATACTAAAATTACCAAAAGTGCGTTTTCGCGGTTACCGGTTAACGGTTTTTTTTTATTATTTTTTAAATTTTTTAAAAATTATTTTAAGTTTGGTTTTTTTAAATTTTGTTTGTGGCGGTGCTGCCCGCCTTTAAAGTTTTTGTGTTTGATTTTTTTTTTGAGTTTTTTAATAATTTTTTTTAAATGACCAGTTTTAGGCTTTGTTGTTTGAGGGCATGTTAGGGTTTCAGGGAATTGTAAATTTGTCCATGTGGGATTTAAAGTTTACCGGTCAGAGAAAGGATATATCTCCATGCCTTCCTGGAGCGAGTAGACGAGCTTTGTGGCGCTCGTGGGGTCAGTGAGGACCAGTTGTTTAGAGGGGCTGTAGATTTATTTTCAGATAGTGCTTTGATTTGGTTCCGTGATGCCCGAAGGTATGTTTCCAGCTGGCGAGAATTGGTCGTTCAGCTGAAGTTAGAGTTTCTGCCCCATAATTATGATGACCTCTTGTTAGACGAAATTAGGAAAAGGACTCAAGGTGGGCTGAGTCCATAGGCATTTATGTAGCGGTTATTAGGGGTCTGTTCCGTCGTCTGTCCGAGTCCTTGCCGGAGAAGCGTATGTTGGGTCTGGTCAGGGCTAATTTGTGTCCTTTTTATCAGACTCAGCTGGGCTTGGCTGAGCCTGAGAGTCTTTCGGAGTTGGTTTCCTTGGGTCGGAATCTGGAGGCTGTGCGGGCGAATGTGGAAGCATTCGTGCCGCCGCCCAGCAACCGGTCCAAGGACTTGCTGGAGCCAGACTTGGCATACGTTTCGGCCGAGCCGGAAGTGGTTGCAGTCAAGGCCCCGCTGCGCAATCTTAGATTGGAGCGGAGAATTAGGGCACCTCAACGGGCTAGGCGCCCGTTCAAGTGCTTTAACTGCAAGAAGTTTGGGGGTGTTTCGGTAAACTGCCGAAAGGCGGTTATTTGCCGCGGCTGCGAGCGGCCTGGCTTTATGAAGCGTGATTGCCCCCGATGCTCTCAGAGAGCAGGGCAATCACAGGAGCGCTCGGACAGGGAGGTGGCCCCGAGAGCTGCTCCGAGGGCCAGCAACAAGTCGGGAAATGGGCAGCGAGCACATGTGGAAGCAGGCCAGGTAGCTCGCCAGTGATAGATAGGTTGCCTGCGAACAACCAGCTGGCAAGGGTAAATAGTGATAGGCCTCAGAAGCAACGTCCGTCCGAAATTCGGTTGAGTTTTTCTCTTTCGGGAAAAGAATTGGATAATAGGCCATATTTAGGTGTTAAAATTTTTGCAGTGCGTATGTTAGGGCTTTTAGATTCTGGGGCCACCAGGACGATTCTTGGTAGGCCGGGCTGGGACACGTTGAAGTCCTGGGGGTTGAGTTTGGTAGCGTCTGCGGTCAGCAAGGTTGCGCTTGCTGATGGTGAAGAAGTTCCGGTTAGGGGGGTAGTTTCGGTCCCTTTCGAGGTAGAGGGCAAGTCGGTTCTCGTTGAATGCCTAGTAATACCGGATTTGCTATTGATTCTTAGTCATTGATTCTTGTAGTGCCAGATTTGGCCAAGAATCAATGTAGGTTTTCCGACCAAGTTGAGGTCTCGTCAGTAGCGGCGGTAGTTGATAGGTCTTCGTTGTCAACTAGGGAAAAATCGGTTCTTGAAGAGTTAGTTGTTGCAGTTTTTAGAGCTATGCCTGTGTTACTTGGTTGTACACATTTGGTCGAACATCGGATTCGTATAAAGCCAAGTGTGGAACCAGTCAAGCAGCGATACTATCCGGTATCGCCCGCTATTCAGAGGCATAAGGGTGTGATTGAGATTTCTCACAGCATTTGGGCATCACCGGTTGTGATGATTAGGAAAAAAGATGAAAGTTATAGGTTTTGCGTTGATTATAGGACATTAAATAAAAATACGGATCGTGATAGTTACCCCCTCCCTTATATTTCGGCTACTTTAGATAAGCTAAAGGACGCCAAATATCTCTCTAGTTTGGATATAAAATCCGCTTATTGGCAGATCCCAGTAGAGAAGGAGTCTAGGGCCTGCACGGCATTTACAGTTCCGGGGGCTCTATCAGTTCAAGCGCATGCCTTATGGCCTGCACAATGCGCCTGCAACTTGGCAGAGATTTATACAAGAGGTCCTTGGGGCTGACTTGGAACCCCATGTTTTCGTGTATTTGGACGATATTATTATTGTTACAAATACATTTGACAAGCATGTTGAGGTTCTGAAGGAGGTCCTGAGGAGGATTTGTTCGGCAGGGCTTAGATTGAATAGGGAAAAATGTAATTTTTGTCTTTCTTCGCTACGGTATCTAGGTTATGTTGTTGATCGACAGGGCTTACATGTTGACCCCGAAAAAGTTGAGGCAATGCTGAAAATTCCAGCGCCCAAAAATGTAAGGGAAGTCCGGTCATTTGTTGGCACCATTTCTTGGTATCGTAGGTTTGTTTCGAATTTCGCAAATTTGGTTAAACCTCTAACTGATCTTCTAAAGAAGAAGAACAGGTTTAGATGGTCGCCGGAGTGTGAGTACAGCTTTTTGAAGGCCAAGGAGCGTCTAGTGACGGCGCCGGTCCTGAGCTGTCCCGATTTCGAACGACCCTTCGTAGGTCAAACTGATGCTTCCGATTTTGGAATAGGTGCCGTTTTGACACAGCAGTTTGATGAAGGGCAGAAGGTCATTTCATATTTGAGCAGGTCGTCGAGTAGGTGCGAGAGGAATTATTCCACTACCGAGAAGGAGTGTTTGGCTGTTTTGTGGGCAGTTGAGAAGTTGAGGCCATACATCGAAGGGGTTAGGTTCCCAGTGGTGACCGACCATTATTCGTTGGTATGGCTCAACAATTTGAAAGATCCTTGCGGTAGGTTGGCTAGGTGGGCTTTAAAGCTCCAGCAGTATGATTATGAAATCATTCATCGGAAAGGGAAATATCATGTTGTGCCCGACATGCTTTCCAGAAGTGTCCCAGTCGTAGGGGAGGTAGATGGTCGTGTAGAAGATCCATGGCTCGAGAGCATGGTTCTGAAAGTGGAGGATAAACCACTCGATTACCCAGCTTGGAGAATTGAAAATGGGGTGTTATATAAACACATAAAGGCAGGGACAAATAGTTTGTTTAGCGCTGGGTACGAGTGGAAGAGAGTTGTGAGCAGGAGTGATAGGCGCAGTATTTTATTCGAGTGTTGGGCGTTAGGAAAACATACGCAAGGGTAGTTGAGAAATATTATTGGCCAAAAA
The DNA here is from genome assembly GCA_951394025.1 of Heteromyza rotundicornis. Lineage (NCBI taxonomy): Eukaryota > Metazoa > Arthropoda > Insecta > Diptera > Heleomyzidae > Heteromyza > Heteromyza rotundicornis. The sequence goes on along the minus strand of OX596011.1, from coordinate 24,462,001 downwards.
TTAAGGCAGAGATAGCTAGATATATTAAAGGTTGTCAGGATTGCCAGAAGGAGAAACCAGAATATGAAACCAGACAACAATAAGCCAGCTGGTTGTATGGTAGAGAGGACAAAGAAGTTAGAACCTTGGGAAATGATCTGCGTAGATCTGGTGGGACCCTTGGTGAAGTCTAGTAGGGGATTTTGTTGTATTTTAACGGTGGTTGACTACTTCACCAAATTCCCCTTGTTGTTTCCGTTGCGAAATGCAACGGCAAAGAGTGTTTGCAAGGAGTTGGAATATAATGTCTTCCTGCTCTTTGGAGTTCCGAGGTCCATGGTATGCGACAATGGGCCACAGTTTCGTAGCAAGGAGCTGCAGAGTTTATGCGCTTCGTATGGTGTGCAGATGCGGTACACTGCACATTATCATCCGCAGGCTAATCCGGCCGAGCGGATTAACCAAATTATTAAGACCACTCTGAGGGCTTACGTGTCGGAGAACCACAGGACGTGGGATACTCACCTCTCAAAGGTGGCGTGCTGCATTCAAACAGCGCAGCATGAGGTGTTGGGGGCGTCTCCATACTTCGTGAATTTTGGCCGGAATACGGCGGTCAGGGGTGATAGGGATTATAGACGGGTGGGAGACTTAGACCAACCGGACAGTAGTAGTGAGGAACGGGCCAAGTTAATGGCAGACTTGAGGGGAGACATACGGAAAAAGTTAGAAATGACAAGCGCCAAGACAGCAAAGACATACAATCTCAGACGTAGAGATGTACAGTATTTACCGCACGAGTTAGTATGGAGAAAAAATTTAGTTTTGTCCGATGCTGCAAACTATTTTGCAGCGAAGTTAGCTCCGAAATTTGTTGGACCGTTTAGGGTTAAAAAGGGGTTGTCTCCGTGGACATATGCTTTGGAAGACGAAGAAGGACGAGAAAAGGGGACATGGCATGTGCAGGACCTTAGGAAGCACATCGACTCAGGGTGATTTTTCTCCGGTTAGATTCGAAAGTTGGTTGGTCTTAGGAGACTTTCGCGGAGGTGGGGTTGTCGCGGTATAAATTCGCGGCACAGTTGTTGTTTTCTTGTTTTGTTTGTTTTGTTTTTTTATGTTTCCCTTTTGTTCGGAGCGACGGGCGAACAAAATCGGAGGAACAAAATCACACACGCACTGACCGAGGGAACGCACTGCACAATTTTATTGATTGTTATTTTTTTTTAATAAATATATTTGTTTTGCTTGACTTGTTAAGCAAAACAAATTCGCCACTCGCGGGTGAAGTGCGACCGGCGCGGGAAGAGGACAACTGAATATTTTGTTTGAGCTGTCAAAGTTCTCTTGCTTTCTTTTCCTTTCTTTCGCTTTTGCTTTCGTTAAGTTAGCTAAGTGAGCGGCGGCGATCCGATGAAGGTATTGCCAGCCTCGCCATTACAATAGTTAAATGTCAAAACCTGGACTAGAGCTTTTGTACTCTTTGAACCTGTTTGAGGGAGGGGAACCTGTCGACATTTATGCTTTCGCCTATACAGACATGAGTGCCGCCAAAGTGAGTATTTTCATTTTGGTGGGTGCGGGGGTGTATATGTAAATTTGCCAAACACACTCTAGAAAATCTGAGAAGATCTTTCACATATAGGTGTGGGTAAAGCCCCGACTGCGAATACTGGCTTCTGTGTAGGTCGCGCTCATGTGTGGGGGGGGGAAGATGTTGAAGAAATGGAAAGTGAGCGCCATATATGCGTTCAGATAGACAGGTTCTTGAGTTCTTTTTGAGCAGGGAAGAAGGAAAGTGCTAAAGTTTTAGATTTTTAATTTAATTTGATTTTGAATAATTTGTTTGGAAAATTTTTGATAATTTTCTTTCTTTTTTTTAAATTGTATTTTTGAGTGGTGAAGTGGAGCGGTTGCCATCATTGGATTGAGGCTGGAGGACAAGTGTTCCAAAGGGAGTATTTTTCCGCGCTGGTTTAGTTTTGCCAGCTAGTGTTTTTTGCTTTATTTTATTTGTGGCAGTCGGCCATTTAGTTGTTTTGAATTTGAGAAATTTAATAGAGTTGTGATTTGTTTTGGTGAAGTGTTTCCGTCCTGGGAATTTCAAGAAGTTTCTTGGAAATTGTTTGGCCGTTTTTTGTTTGTGTCGTCCCGCATCTGAGCAATGTTGTTGCTGGACATCGATTTTGTCGAAGTCCAGCTGGTGAATTGATTCTGAAAAGAATCGTGAGAGGGATTTCAGACAGGTCGGTCTGGTCCCGCAAATCAATTGCTTTTAAAACTAGAGAGTGGACTATCTTCGGCTATACCGATGCTGAAATACCCCCACACAGTAGGAAGAAGTACCTCGAACATAAAATTATGTGATCTCAAGACCCCATTTTGAGCCACCTATAAATAATTTTAAAGCCCGGACCATGTCCGAAATCCGTTCCTAAAAATGTCCAATCAAATCGACCAAAAAAAAATATATATATATGTGCAAAGCTGGGCATAATCGAAAATTTAACTTCGTCAATCCGGAAATAGTTAATCAAAAATTTAACTTCGTTAAATTAAAAAGTTAATTGCGTTGAAAAGTTAACTTCGTTAAAAGTTAAATTAAATAGTTAAATTCTCTATTTTCCAAAAAACGCATAAAAAAGATTTTAACTATATACAATTGAATGCCTGCACTCACAGACCCTTTTTTCGATCGATTTCAGCGCACTATATGCAAATTTAAATTAAATGAAAACTTTGTAAAAATTTTACAAAAAGAATTTGCCGACGCGCTTTTTATACCCCCACACTCACTGTGGCAGGGTATGTGTCCGGTATGGAAAAGTATATATATTCTTGATCAGAATCACCGCCGGAGTCAATTTAGCGATGTCCGTCTGTCCGTCCGCACGATGGCGGTCGCAGTTTTGGAGATATCGACTTGAAACTTTGGGTACTTTGGGTTTGACTTAAATAATTTTTTTTCTTCTATTATCACCCTATTTACACTAGTTTCTTTTTAAATATAATTATTGCTTGTGAAATTTACTTTTTTTTTGATACTATGGTTTGACACTTCGGGGTTTTAAAAAAAAAGAAAACGCTTCTTAAATACGCACTAAATTCATGCATTTTTACAAAAAAAAATCATAAACAATTTTTTTTCAATTTGAATTTAAGATATTTTTTAATATTTCAAATAAAATTCTTTCTTTCCGTAATTTAAAGTAAATTACATTTTCAATTTTCAAATTTTTTTTTCTCTAATATCGAATTTTTTTGATAATTAACAAAATATTTTCTATTATTAGTAAATCTTTAAGTATCATACTATCATGGTATCAAAAAAAAGAAAATTTCACAAGCAATAATTCTATTTCAAAATAAGCTAATGTTAATCTGGTGAAATTAGGATAACAAAAATTATTAAGTCAAACTTTAGGTCATAAAATAGAGAAGATTCCACTTTGAAACACAACTGTTGTGTCAAAAAAACGAATGTAAATTAAACACAATAAAAAAGGAAATTTTATTACCTTTCCAATTTGCCTAAGAAAAATCTTATATCTTATATGGTTGAGAAATTTTTCACAAAAACCTGAAAACAAAAATTTGTATCATTAAAAAAGTTGTCTGATTTTTAAAATGAAGTGGGTGGCGAATTCGCCATAAGTGCACATAACATTTTCTTCATATTTTTGGGTCCCCAATCGATACCTACCTTTTGGCCAATCTCGACTGTTACACCCTCTATATATATACTTATATATATATCGCGGCAGTAGTTTTTAAAAAAATTTATTTATCGGGTTTTCGCGTGTTCGTGTTATTCGTTCGGCCGGGGATACCATACCGCGAGGGTCGGCTCTAATCCCACGCTTCGCGACTGTGCTATTCGGGCAATTAGGGATTTTAATTATCTCGTGGGAATTTTTGGATTTTAGAGTTTTAAATAAAGTTTAGTTAAAAATAGCGCGATAATAGCTTGGACAGTCTTGGTAAATTTTTTTCCCGGTCTAAAATGTGACAACTTAATTATACTTTCAATAATATGGTATAACTATCCATTGTTGTAATTAAAGGACCGCATTGCACGTGCTATACTAATGTATAAACTTCATTCTTTATGGTTTTTCCAAAAAAAACTTTTAAAATAAGCGATTAAATATGACAAAATAATGAATAGAAAACAGGTATTTTTTATTACTTTTTTGAAATTTCTACTTGCTGTCTTTCCTACTTGAAACCGTGGAAGCAATGGGTCATTTTAATATGATAACATGTTAATTGGGGAATTCGGAACAAACCCTCATACTAAAAAAAGTCTAGGGTAAAATTTGTTGGAGGTATTTTGTCCACCTAGAATTGTAATCTATCCCATAGTGAATCGCCTAAATCTCCTATTTTAATAGTTACAGATAGATAAATTTTAATAGTTACAGATAGATAAAGCTATATACTATTTTTTAGTCAATTTTTAAGACAAAAGTCCAGCCGGCAAGGCTTTTTTCCACTACCGAAGTCCAGTTTTTTTTGCAGATTTTTTTTTTGAGCCCCCACCTTTCCGAAAATGCGCCGGACAAAAAAACACGTTTGCAATTTCCATATAGCTCATGGGTGATCTAATATATATATATTAGGGCTTTCGATCCCGAAGGCGTTCCGCAATCTCGGGAATTTCGGAACTGAAAATTCCAATCCCGGGATTTTTCGGTATTTGTTACTTTTACAAGCATAATGCATTCTAAAAAAATGTTTTTTATATGTTTTATTGGAAAACTGATAGTTTTAGCTTAAATAAATAAACATAAACATTAATTTCAATTTTTAAAAGGTACAAATTAATGAATTTATTTCTTTTCAGTATTTGAGTTTCCGTTTCTTTAGGAAAGACCCAATTCAATTCAAAATATGCTTAAGTAAGGTTTCATTTAAATATTTTTATTAAGTAATTCGTTTTTGTGCGTTCGCTAAGACTGAAAATACCAATCTTCTTCTGAAATAAATATAAATTTATTATACTCTACACCTCATGAGGTATGGGTATATTCACTTTGGTCTGATGTTTGTAACACCAAGAAGGAGACGTCTCCGGTATGGAAAAGTGTATATATTCTTGATCAGCGTCACCTCCTGAGTTGATGTAGCCCTATCCGTCTGTCCGTTCTCTTTTCTTTTAAACACGATTGCAGGAGCTAGAATAAAGCTAGGGATCCCAAATTTTGGATTTAATCTTTTTAGGCTCTAGAAGGAGTTGGTGTTGCAAATGGGAGAAATCGGTCGACTGCCACGCCTACCTCCCATATAAGTGAAAATCGTGTTTTTACCGAAACTTTCAAATTCAAGATGGCGGATCCAATATGGCCCAGTAGGTGTAGGGTATATGACACCCTAAGATTGAAAAAACCCTGAACAAAATGTGTTTGCGAAAAAGCCGTGGAAAAAATTTTGCATGAAGAAGCCGTGCAAAGTGAACGAGAACGAATTTTGGTGCAAGAAAACTTAGTTTGAAAAACTGATGGAGCGGCCATCAGACTTTTACGCTAAAAAGCTTTTTATTAATTTTCGGTGAAAAATTTTGTTATGCAGATTTTTTTCCAAAAAGCACTTTTCATAAGAATTTTGTACAAAACATTATTTTGAAGAAATTTTGAGCTAAATATTTGTTAATAATTATACGGCTTCATTTTATTTCGAAGCATATTTAAAATTTAGATATATTAATATTATCGCTTTTGTGAAAAGTGGAAACGCAAGTTTGTTAGCTGCAAGTTGTTTTGTATTGTTCGCAGTGAATTTGGGTAAAAATTTTTTAATTTTGGTTTTTGGGTTTTTTTAGTTTGTAGGAGTTTGTAATTTGTGCAATATTCGTTATTTATGTACACTAGGTGACATAAGTTAAAAACAAAAATTCTTTCAATAAAATTTTAATTTAAACAAATTTTTGTTCTTCAATAAAATTTGTCAAAGAATTTTCGTGAAAATTTTGTTGGGGTTGTTTACGTAAAATACAGAAGCTAATTGGTTTTTTATTTTCTACATTTTTGGGAACATAGCATGTGTGTTTTAAGGTGTATCGATGTATTTATACAATTTTTAAACTTCCTGCAAATAGCATTTCATGTGATCACAACCATTTAACAATAAATTGTGAATTATTGAAGTTTTGTCTATACATAAATGCATCCAAAAGACTTTCTTCTCTGGTTTTACTACGCGCATAGAAACCCTTTCAGTTGTGCGCATTAAAACAAAAGGAAAAAACCAAATACGCGTGGCTGAAAGAAAACAACAACAATAAACGCAGAAGTGTCCATCTCACACATTCCTTCGCTTGATCACACAAAACAAGAAATTGCTTGTTTATGATTTACATTCCTCCAGTCGATGGTCAATGCTGGCGCAGCGAATTTCAGAAATAAAACAATGCGCGAACTTAAAATGTGTGGAGTCTGAAAACCACCCTTATTTTTGTGCGCAATTACTTTCTTCTGCGGCGCGACTTGATCTCGGCTACAATGTCGCGTGGGTGCGTAGACGACCTGTTTGCATGTAGAATTTGCGTGTGTGTTTGGTTGTCTAAGAAATTCTTTCTTTGCGATGATTTTTTAAGTTGTTTTGGGTTAGTGACGCATATGGAGTGAAAGGAATGAAAACGAAGATCAACATTTCATTGGGATATACATTCGATGCTAAGTGCGACTTAAAGAATGCGGTGAAATTTTAAATTGTGATATATTATTAAAAATATGGAACGATAAGCTCTGAAATGTAATTTTTATTACTTAATTTCAACAAAAGAACCGATCTAAATTTGCAAATAATAAAATTTGTAGCATTAAAAATTTTTTTTTAAACTTAATTTCAAAATTAACAACTTTTTGACGCCAAATTTCATGCTATCACTGGCTAAAAGGCACGATTATGCGAAGGAATGTGTAGACGACCACTTGTGCGTTTGTTGTGGTTTTTGGACCACTACGAATTTCAAGGGGACGACCTTCACGGAAATAAAATTACACAATTTTGTCTATGTGTTTTTCTTTTTGTTTTGATAACACAGAACTGAATGGGGTAAACAGGAGGTGGAAAACGTAAACTAAAAAAAATATCGCCACTTGCTCTACGATGCATTTTCAAGGGCTTCATATAAATAAAAATAGTACCTAATAGTTCCTTTACTCCATATGCGTCACTAACCCAAAACAACTTAAAAAATCATCGCAAAGAAAGAATTTCTTAGACAACCAAACACACACGCAAATTCCCAAGCAGCATGAAAATTGGAGCCCACTTGTCTGTTCTACATGCAAACAGGTCGTCTACGCACCCACGCGACATTGTAGCCGAGATCAAGTCGCGCCGCAGAAGAAAGTACCTCCTAATTGCGCACAAAAATAAGGGTGGTTTTCAGACTCCACACATTTTAAGTTCGCGCATTGTTTTATTTCTGAAATTCGCTGCGCCAGCATTGACCATCGACTGGAGGAATGTAAATCATAAACAAGCAATTTCTTGTTTTGTGTGATCAAGCGAAGGAATGTGTGAGATGGACACTTCTGCGTTTATTGTTGTTGTTTTCTTTCAGCCTCGCGTATTTGGTTTTTTCCTTTTGTTTTAATGCGCACAACTGAGAGGGTTTCTATGCGCGTAGTAAAACCAGAGAAGAAAGTCTTTTGGATGCATTTATGTATAGACAAAACTTCAATAATTCACAATTTATTGTTAAATGGTTGTGATCACATGAAATGCTATTTGCAGGAAGTTTAAAAATTGTATAAATACATCGATACACCTTAAAACACACATGCTATGTTCCCAAAAATGTAGAAAATAAAAAACCAATTAGCTTCTGTATTTTACGTAAAACAAAATTTTCACGAAAATTCTTTGACAAATTTTATTGAAGAACACAAATTTGTTTAAATTAAAATTTTATTGAAAGAATTTTTGTTTTTAAATTATGTCACCTAGTGTACATAAATAACGAATATTGCACAATTTACAAACTCCTACAAACTAAAAAAACCCAAAAACCAAAATTAAAAAATTTGTACCCAAATTCACTGCGAACAATACAAAACAACTTGCAGCTAACAAACTTGCGTTTCCACTTTTCACAAAAGCGATAATATTAATATATCTAAATTTGAAATATGCTTCGAAATAAAATGAAGCCGTATAATTATTAACAAATATTTAGCTCAAAATTTCTTCAAAATAATGTTTTGTACAAAATTCTTATGAAAAGTGCTTTTTGGAAAAAAATCTGCATAACAAAATTTTTCACCGAAAATTAATAAAAAGCTTTTTAGCGTAAAAGTCTGATGGCCGCTCCATCAGTTTTTCAAACTAAGTTTTCTTGCACCAAAATTCGTTCTCGTTCACTTTGCACGGCTTCTTCATGCAAAATTTTTTCCACGGCTTTTTCGCAAACACATTTTGTTCAGGGTTTTTTCAATCTTAGGGTGTCATATCATCTTTTAATTCACGCGAACCAAAAGGAACAAGAGGCAAAATAAAATGCATTAGTCCGGAAGGCAAAGAGGGTGAGCAGGAACCTCCAAGTTCAGTACGAGTTGTTGGTTTCAAAGGCACAAAAAGATTTGAACTGAGGTCGAAACAAGAAATAATTTGGAAAGATTTGAGCCATTTTGTCACATATGAGACAGTACACTTAGGGAAAAAATAGTGAAATCAAATGAAAACGTATTTAAATCAAAAAAATTTTTTTTTTCTTTTTCATTTGTTTACATTTTAATTTATTTATTTTTTGCTTTATTTAATTTTTTTTTTGCCAATTTCCTTAGAGTCATTTGTAACAATTTGTCCACAAATTCAGTTTGCCGGAATTTGATATTTGAATTTGGCATTTTTCACAAGCGTCTAAATGATTGTATATTGCTCAGCAACTCTTATAAATTGAGGCTTTCAAATCTAAAATTAGAAATTTCCATTATATATTGCTCAGTAAGCGTTGATTTTTTTCTTCTAAAAATGTAAACTGAAGTTTTTGAATCTAAAAATAGAAACTCACAAAAAAACGTTGTTTATTTTCTGCTTCATATATACCCTGTCGGAAATTGAACCCATTTATTTCTAACTATAAATTAGTTATTTAAAAGCCACACTATAAAATCACAATTTCCTTTGTTACGAACTCACTATTTTAACATGGGGATGTCCTAGGCGGTAGTCAGTTGAGTTTAGACTTCATACAAATTTTATTCGAATTTTTTTTCACTCATCTCCCTCTTATTTCTATTCATTACTTTTTAAAAATTTTTGTATTTATAAAAATTTCAATTGAATTTTTCGGGGCTCGAACCACCGACCTTTGCAATGTGAAGCCGACGCCTACACTCCAAGCTATACAAGCAGTATTTTTCAGATATCTATTTTCAAACTGACTATCTCTGCACGACTTTTCAATCACTTGAAAATGAGTTCTTATATAGTTAGAAATAAGTTAGCTATTTTTGTAAACCAGTTGATTGAATTCCGACAGGGTACTTCAGTTTAGGCTCAGAAAAATTGTGCCTGTGATAGATCAGTGTGAACTTCTTATTTCCAACTTGCAGAGGTCGTAGGTTCGTATATAGTTAGAAATAAGTTAGCTATTTTTGTAAACCAGTTGATTGAATTCCGACAGGGTACTTCAGTTTAGGCTCAGAAAAATTGTGCCTGTGATAGATCAGTGTGAACTTCTTATTTCCAACTTGCAGAGGTCGTAGGTTCAAGACTGGCTGGCGGCAATAAAGTTTTTTATTTATAGAAAACATTTAAATACGCGCGTATTGAATTTCTATATGAGATACTGATTTCGAAATATTAAAATATTCAAATCACATTTAAATAAAAAATATTTAATTCTATTATGCGTTAGTTCGCTAAGTGTACATTTTTTCGAACGCTTCGGGTTGCAGATAGATTTCCTTTCCACCGAACCCGAAACTTGGGCAGACCGCGAAGACTACCACCAAGCGCAAGAGCTCCTGCATAAATTACATGTTGTCAACGACGCTGCCGAGAGAGGCGTAAAATTAATGAGGGTTGCTCATACATTTCGCTCCTCTAGGGGCATCCCCTAAGCATCTGTGGGGATTTTCTACAGATTTCGGCGTGTTTTTTTGTCCTTTTTGTATTGGAGCCCCCCTAAGGGGTAGAGGTAGGGGTTAAGTATGTTTCAAAAAAATGTTGAAAGAGGAAAATAAATGGGCGTCAGTCCTACATTTTTGCTGGTACTCAAACTTGAATCCCTATATCCCTATATATATTATAAAATTCTTTGTGAGTTTGTAGGTTTGTATGTAGGTTTGTATGTTTGTTCCCTTATAACTCAAGAAATACTTTACCGATTTTAATGAACACATACCAAAATGTAGGTAATTTCATTGATCTCATCATAGGCTATATGCCATTTCATTAAATTTGGGCGTTCGAGGTGGGCGTGGCAAATATTATTCTAAAATGCTATAATTTATGTGTGTTTAACCGATTTCGCTGAAATTTTATATGTGGTTTTGGGGGATGAATGGGTAGCATGTTGATTCTGAAAATTTGCCGGGTGGGATTACAGCTGCCACCAAGTGCTTCCTTGGACTTTTTTTGGGTGAATCATATCGGGTGGGATTACAACTGCCACCAAGTGCGTCCTAGAACATTTTTTGGGTGGATTATGCCGAGTGGGATTACAGCAGCCACCAAGTGCGTCCTTGGACATTTTTTGGGTGAATCATAACGGGTGTGATTACAGCTAGCACCAAGGGCGTCCTTGGCCATTTTTTGGGTGCATCATGACTGGTGGGATTACAATTGGCACCAAGTTTCACGGGGGGAATTAACTACAGCGTCCATTGAAGTTGGCGCAAATTCCTATATATATTTATATTAAAATTTTATACAACCCGTGCAACGCTGGGTATGTAACAACTAGTAATATTATTTTTTTTTTAATTTTGCAGCAGTAATGAAATATTTTTTTCGTGTGATGTATTTGCTTTTTTTTAGGTTGAATTTATGTTTTATGTAGGAAATATATGTACAAATATATGTAAAAAATAATAAATGCAAACAGTAAAATAATACATTAAAAAAATTCTTTTTTTGATCGAATTTTTCATTTTATCCTCAGTATTCCGCTCCGTTTCGAAACTCTGTAAAACACCATGCCCAAATTAAAAACGAAACACTCTAGGACCTTCTTTTTTTAATGAACTCCAAAGTAAATTCATGGTTTCAGCTATTTCTCAATTTTGAGCCGTTCACTGACAAAGCCGCGTAACTCAAAACAAAATATATATATTTTTTAGAATTATCTTCGTTGTGACCGAAGCTAAACTATTCTGCAAGTACGATCAGTTCTTAGACAATTTTTCTTTATTTTTATCGAATATTTTTCTGTATTTTAACGATAGTTTTTCGATATTTTATAATTTATCGATGATTGTTCGATATTTTAGCGATAATTTTTCAATATTTATCGATAACTTTCTATAATTTCCATTTCCTTTTCATTCCCGATAAATTTAAAATTTTTGTTCCAATTCCATTTTGTTCTGGTCCAATTCCATTTCGTTCTTTATTTATTTTTATTTTGTTCCTGGCATCAAATCATTTCAACCAAATGAAAAAATCCGCGTCCAAATCAGTTCAGTATTTCTCAAGATAAACCAAAATAATACAAATATTGTGGCCATTTAGTATGGGAGGTAGGCGTGGTTATTTCCCGATGTTGCCCATTTTCAGAGACCCCAAAAACCCCCCTAAACCGAATTTCATGTTGTTTCGATGAAATCTTGAAATTTCGTCAGGATGCAATAATCCGCCATCTTGAATTTTGAAATTCCAACATCGAATTCGAAATCAGAGACTTGGCCACTTTTCGCCGTCTCCTGGCCCGTTGTGTAACGGTGTGACGAAACCAATATACCCAAAAGACCCATTGGGTCCATAAAATTCGACAAAGATTTACGGTACCAACATTAAGCAAACCATCGATGGTTAAACCTACCAACCTGTGTTATCTCCAGATCACTCCGGCTTGGGTGGCTGTTGTATATATTATTACAATTAATATTACATTACATGGAACATCCTGTAATTCTCTTATGGCATAATTATAATATTACAGATGATATTTCATTAGCGAATGGTAACAACAATCAAATTTTAATTCCAAAAAGTCTTCGCAATATAATAGTAGAACGTCTACATGAAGATCATATGGGAATACAACGTTGCCAAAGTCTAGCTCGCCAGTCTATTTATTGGCCCCATATTTATAATGATGTTTTTAATAAAGTGTAAAATTGTGAAACCTATATATATAAAAGAGACGTGTATGTTTGTCACCAGTGGTCGCGAAAACTACAGCACCGATTCTCACCAAAATTTATATATGTGTTATAGGGGTCGTGAGTCGTGACATAGGATAGGTTTTGACACGCCCACTTTTACCGCCCACAAGTTAGAAAATACGTATTTCTCTCACATTTGTGAATCTTTTAAAGCAAATACCACATGATCAACAATCAACTTGGTTGCCACCTAGGACTTAATTTTTCCCCACCCAAGCAGTGTTACCATATCTGCGGGTTTTTTACCTTTCTGTTTCTTTCAAAGTATGAAATCGATTTGCTAAAGTATTTCAAGTCGATGTACCGATCACAAATTTCAACAACTTCGTGTGTTTTCAACATTAAATGCAGCAGGGAGTAATAATTAAGGTTATTTCCATTTGATTGCATGTAACTTTTCAACAATGGAAAAAACCTAAGGCAATGCCAAAATAACACGGCTTCTCCTTGAGTATTACATATTCGCAATTCCATAATTTGCCCCAATCTCCAAGTGCACATTTTACGCCCACTTTCACAGTACTTCATTTCCACTTAAATGCATTTGCCATTTACATTCCAAATAACTACGGAAAAATGTCTATTGTGAATGGAAATTAAATTATACCCAACTTAAAGCTCCCCACACACTGCCGCGAAATTTCCCCAAAAACTGCTCAAAAATTGCAAGGCGATATTCGGCTCGGACAAATTTTTTCGTGGTGAAAAATTTCACAAAATCAAAAACAAATGCATATCATTCTAGAGCGCACTATCGTATTTTCAAGAAAAAGTACCACGACACTAACGAAATTTTGCATTCATGTGTGGCGACCTTAAATGCTCACTGCGAAAGTCGCCCACTTTCACAGTAACCCTACACACAGTACTTCATTACAACTTAAAATACCCAAAATTCCGCCGCCGCGGTACTTCCTCGAAAATTCTTCCAGCAAAGATATTGGAATAAAAAAATTTATTTGCGGTGAAAAATTTCAAAGCTACAACTAAAAATGTGTATCATTTATAAATTTTCTTTAAAAAAACGCAGTATCGCATATTCAAGCAACATTTTTGTTCAAGTTCCGTACCGGCTGCGGAATTTCGCGTTGGCTTATGGGGACCTAAATGCAGGCAATCCGCCATTAATATTACGAGAAGACGTCCATTGCGAATGAAAATTAAATTAAAATGCACACACTGCAATTGGCCTTTTCGGCAAATAAGCACTGCAAAATTGTCCCAACAAGTTATAGAAATCACTTTCTTCCCCCAAGAAAAATTTACAAAAACACAACAGAACGTCTCTCAATGTGGCAACACTCCTCACAAACGGGGCGCTCATCCAGTGCAGCCAACTTTAGGCAAATTTCCCTTCCTAAGGGAATTTTCGGTTTAATTTTGTCTAAAAAGGATAAAGATACTTTTTTTTACTTAATTTGATGGTGCACTTAGACCGTAGGAGCGAACACAACTTTTGTCGCGAACTCCAATCGTAAACGAAATTCCGTTCGTGCAACCGTTTACACTGACTGAATATTCCCTCCCGCACCAGCATCGGAATCTACAGATTTGTTCGTTTTCAAGTGTTTACACTGCCGGGCCATTTTGTGCGAGCATTCGGCTACGTACCAAAGCTCAAAGATTGCACCGGCCGAATTAACGGCATTTGTTTCAAATACTTATACCACATGTCATTTAATTTAATTTCAATAATCTTCCAAACATACTTTACTGCGCTACTTACATACATACAATACGAATCATTCATTCATTCATCAAAACCTATTTCAATACCAATCGCTACATCAATTTTCCCCTCTATAAAATTGTACAAAATTAACTCCACAGTATAAACACCAATTAAACATATATATTTAAAAATTACTTTCATCCATTCATCCATTACATTGCAGAAAATGCATCAACAAAAAATTATTTAGGCCCAGCGAAGCGGACCGGGCCTAGCTAGTTTGTAATAAATATCAAAATTCTAATCCTAAACAAGATCTCATGCCTCATGAAATTATAAATATCCCATTGTATAAAGTGGGTTGTGATATATTTGAATTCAATAAAAATAAGTATTTACTAGTCGTCGATTATTATCGAGATAGATTTATTAAGTTCCGGTTTTTCAATCGTTCAAATCATTAAAAAATTAAAGTAAATTTTTGCCCGATATGGTATTTCTTAAATTTTTGTTTCGGATAACGGTCTACCCTATAATTCAAAAGACTTTAAAGAATTTTGGAATTTTTGGAAAATGGACCATCAAACATTAATTTTCCAAGTCTTTTAAAATTTTTTTTTTTGGAAATGTTTAGAAGCGGATTTCTGACATGGTCCTAGGATCAAAATGGCGTCTTGACAACAATTTTTTTTATGATCTAGGTACTTCAGAGATTATTTACTCTCTAGTTTAACATTTTTTATAACATTATCAATAAGTTTTTAAACAAATTATAAATATAATTAGTTTTTACGAGTTTTTCGATATTTTTTTCCGTTTGTTTTAACAGACGAAAAATAAAACTAGTGCTAAATACCGACACCTACTCCTACTTAATAAAAATAATTAAGTAAAACTTTTAATTTAAAAAATTTTTTTTTCGCCAAAAGTTTAAATGAATTCCCGGATCATAACAAAAAAAAATTTTAAAGAATATTATTCTCAGGCCTTTATTTTCGTATGCGATTGGATACGGGTGCACGTGGCGGTTTGCCTACACTGAAAGAAAAATTTAGTGCATTGGTTTTTAAAATAGAGCTTACAACAAATTTGTTTAATTTTAAAACACGTCCGTGAAAAACAAACTGATGAGCTGTTGGTAGATTCCAATTTCACGATAGAAATTTCTAACAGAATCCCAAGTCCCCCGCAGATATGGTAACACTGCTTGGGTTGGAAAATATAAAAACAAAAGAAAGAAGGCAAAAAATTAGCAGAATCAAAAATATCAGCTTTATTCTATAACAAGTTGTTACCTCTTCGGTTCCAGAAATCGAGTGTATAAAGAAAAGTCAAAGAAACAACAAGAGAGCTAACTTCAACTCGTCATTTCATACAATAGTACTAAAAATTCTAATGGGCTCAGCGCCATCCACAGCCAACTTAAAACTAACACATTTGAATCTAAAACTATCAGGGTTGTCGTAAACACAAATTTTAAAACGCAATCATTCAATTTTAAATTATTGTGCTAAAAACCAATTTGAAAGCAAATTTATCAAATTTTAAAACAATTTCATTCAATTTAAAAATTTTTGTTTTCAATTTAAAAAAAATTGTTCAAATTAAACGAGCTTGCTTTAAAATTAGACTAAGGCATTGTTCAAAAATTGAGTGACTGCGTTTTAAAATTTCTTTTCAGCTCACATGTTTTGAAATTGAACAAATATGTACAAAGCTCTATTTTAAAAACCAAATCGTTAAATTTTAAAACATTTTACTAACGACGATCACGAGTACACTAATTATGCTGACGCAGAAGCCTGATAGGCAAAAGTACTTGACTCCACTTTTCACCGATGAGACCGTAGTTTATATTCTTCGTTGGCTCCATCTGAATCCGATGAGAGGGCTGTCAAGCCCTACTTTAGGCTTCCTAATCTTACCAGATTTGCATGAATTTTTGCATGACTGTAAATATATGTATTCGAACACCTTATAGGGGTCTGGAACTAGATTTATAGTTGTATTTATTTTTTTTGGAAGAAATAAAAAATTTGCTCAAAAGCAAAGAAATTTCTGCATTAAAAATATGCAAGTAACAACTTTTGATTTAGTGTTAGCTTTCTGAGCAGCAATGTTTCTTTTTATAATGAAAGGCTGATTCAGTGTGAAAAAAGGAACAAACTAGCAAGGCATTTGTCACTTTCAAAACCAAAAAAGTTCGAAAAATGACAGTTGTTACACAAAGACAATTTCAGTGTAGCTTCTACAAGTAGTTCTTAAGTATTCGTTCGGTGAAAGGCAGTATATGTTGGACGA
Source organism: Heteromyza rotundicornis (assembly GCA_951394025.1). NCBI lineage: Eukaryota > Metazoa > Arthropoda > Insecta > Diptera > Heleomyzidae > Heteromyza > Heteromyza rotundicornis. Next base: position 24,445,708 of record OX596011.1, on the reverse strand, counting down.
TAAGTTGATTGTGTAGTAGTCAGCATAATTGTCTCTCATGTTAGGTTCTTTTAACTATACTTTAACTTCAGATAAACAGAATGTGCGTTGCAATAACAAAAAATCTCGAGTTATACTCAGATTACTTTAACTCTAGAAATTTGGATTTTGCTTGTTAAATTTTGATATTTGGTGAAAATTAAATAAAAATTTTATAAAAATGGGATATATTTTTCATGTTATGGCCATAATTATCTCCACACAGAAAATACAACGACAAAAATTATTTATGTGGAAATATCGGAGCGTCGAATTCCGTCCATTCCATGTAATAGGATTTTCAAAAGGAGTACCTTAATGGTTCCAATTTCCTGTGCACGTCCACCATTAATCGAACGGTTATCAGACGCCCAAAAGTGCCAAGCTGGAGCCCTGCCCTGGGCAAGCCCCAAAATGAAATATTGCCAGAAAAATTAGCTAGAGAATCTCGTGGCACTATTTTTCCAGTGTACAACAAAAAGAGTAACATTTCAAAATGTATTTTATTTAAATAAAAATATTAACATTTCCCTTGATTTTTTATTAATTCGCAGTTTTCTCGCGTTCGGTTTGCAATTTACAAAACACTTCACAGTTTTCCTATGCTCATTTTGAATGTTCATAAGAATTGCCTCCACAATGCCTTCAGCACTTGCTGCTCAAACCAACTTTGAAAAAGTTTTTGAAACGGAATATATTTAATCCACTGTTAAAATTTGAAATAAAGTTAAACTAAGATTATTTAATCAGAGATATTCTCGTTTTTATTGAAACTGGCCCTTAGTTAAGCAAAAACTATAATTTTTCCATTAAAACTCATAAAAAAAATATTTTTTTATTTTTTCAAAATGTATATTACTTAAAAAGGTTACAAATTCCAACAAATGGCCGGGATCCGATATTGCCATTTTCAGTCCCGAAAGCCCTAATATGTAAATTAGACCAGCCCAGAATGCAAATTTTCCTTACTACCAAAACCACCCCCCCCCCCCTTAAATTTGATAATGGACCAAAAAATTATATTCCCAAAGTTTCATGCCAGTTAACGCTAGACAACCACTAGACCAACTTAATTCCATATTGTAAATTCCAGTACAAAAATTCAACAATTAATTAAATGAAAATGGAAATTATTAAAAATGTGTGTTTAGAATAAGAAAAATACGAACAAAAAATAATTATTCATTTTGGACCAGGGGGGGTCCCCTGGACTAATATTCAAAATTTGGTTTTTTTGCATTGTTCTACAAAAAAATGGCGAATGATACAAATTCAAAAAAAAGCATTTTAGGGGGTGGGCGAAAAATCAATTTGAAAATCCCCCATTCGAAGCTGGGTTGGCCTAATATACATACGACGAGTTTTATATAATAGTAATAATGATGCGTTCTTATCTTTTTAGGCAGGTATAAAAGTGGGAGATATGATGCTAGCTATAAACAAAGACGTAACCTTAGAATCTAATTACGATGAGGTAAGTATGCAAAGCAAAACAATTCAACAATTCTGCAAAAATTTCAGAAAAGTGGGACAGACAAGACCGAAATATGATGGGATGAGAGCAAAATTTGTTAAAATTTAACAAAATTCGTATTAAAGATCCGTAGAATATAAAAACAAGTGTGCTAAAAACCATTTTTAAAGTGCAATCACTGAATTTTAATTCCATTATTTTTATACCCCCACACAATATCGCCCATAAGGAGATGTGTCGTTGATCAGCATCACCTCCTGAGTCGATTTAGCCATGTCCGTATGTCGGTCCGTTCGCACGATAACGGTCACAGTTTTTGAAATACATATCGATTTGAAATTTTGTTTACAAGTTTTTCTCCTCTCAAGTTCGGGAATCAGCCAAAACTAAGCAGGGATCCTATCAGGGTTGCTGGTAAGATTTTTTTCATGGAACGGGGTTGGACCTTGCCAGCGGCCACAAGGATGGGCCGCTGGCAAGGTTTTTTGTCACCCCACCCCCCCCCCCCCCCCGAAAACGGGGAGTAAAATAAAGTTCAGTAATAAAAACATTTCCTGAATTTTGGTAAATTTTTTTAAGAATTTAATTTTTAATAAATTTTTATAAAAACAAAAAATTTTTATCCAAATTTTTAAAAAATTTCCAAACATTCAGGAAACGTTTTTATTACTTAACTTTCTTTTACAAAGTAATTTTATTTTAATCAAAGCCACTTTCCGCAAAAAAAAAATTTTTCGTAAACCACAGGAAAAAACTTAGAAAAGTAGTGTAAATTTAAGTTAAATTTTCCGGAGAGGTATATAACGGGTTAACCCGTCCCAATATTCATTCGAATACTATAAATTTATCAATAGTTGCTGTGCATTTGACCTTAAAACACTCTCCGAGTATCTCTGTAATATATACATGGGAAATACAGTAGAAGGAGGAGAAGTTGAAATTATTCAGAAAGTTATAAAAAAATTTTAAGATGGATATTTTCAAAAAAACATTTCTTCCTTTTGTCGAAAAACAACTCTGTAAATTTTTGCAAGCACTTAGGTAATAAGTCAAAGTACTTTTGGAAAAAAATAAGTCAAATCGGTTGGTAAACTCATTGATATTTTCGAGTTCAAAAATGTATATGTTCGAAAAAGATATATAAAAAAATTGCAAGAAAATTGCGTACAATAAAGCCTGTTTGATTCTGAACAAAAAATATTCTTGCAATCGTTGCTCCGTCTTGCTTCAGTAACGAGATATAAACATTCGAAGTTAAAGACCTTAATTTTTATTATATTATTTTTTTGCACCTAGTCTATTTGATATGGAATTACCCATATGGCTTGAAAAAGTAACGAATCCCGAAAAGTCGCGGTAACCCGCGAAAATCCCGGGATTGCGAAAAGGGTTCGCCCTGTCCGTCCTCTTTTCTTGTAAACACGATTGCAGGAGCTAGAAGAAAGCAAGGGATCCCATATTTTGGATTTATCTTTTTTACGCCCTAGAAAGAGTTGGTATTGAAAATGGCCGGAATCGAACGACTGCCACGCCTACCTCCCATATAAGTGAAAATCGTGTTTTTACAGTAATTGTAAGATGTTATCAAAACAGTATGAAATTTTGTAGGGTGGTTTTTGGGGTCGCTGATTTCGAATTTGATGTCGGAATTTTAAAATTCAAGATGGCGGAACCAATATGGCGGCCGAAATTTTAAGATTTCATCAAAACAGTATGCAATTTAGTAAGAGGGTTTTTTGGGGTCGCGGATTTCGAATTTAATGTCGCATTTTCAAAATTCAAGATGGCGGATCCAATAGGGCCCAGTAGGTGTAGGGTATATATAAGTCAGCTTGCCCGACTGAAACTTACTCTCTTGTATTTAGGTTACGCTGCATGCACCATTTTCAAAAGTTTCGAAGTGTTGACAGAAAAAGTAATTTTTTGGTACTTCTGCTGGCACCAAGTTCTTCCTTGGACAGTTTCTGGAATGCAGTTGGGAATCCAAGTGCGCCCAGCTGACACCAACAACGTCCGTAATTTTTAGGGTGAATCTCGTCAGTTCGGATTACAGCTGGCACCGAATGCGTCATTGAAAATTTGTAGGGTGAATCACGTCACTTGGGATTAGACCAACTCCCAAGTGCGTCATTGGCACTTTTTTGATTGAATAAACTTACTTTGGATGGGATCATCTCCTAAGTGCATCACTGCAACTTTTTGGATGAATCTCGTCAGTTAGGATTAGACTAACTGGCGTGATTCTCGATAAAAATTTCCAATGGCTTTCACACTGTGCCGCTCAAGCTCCAGCGTCAGCGCCAGAGTGTGGGAACCATTTTCAAAAGTTTCGCACTCGCACAGGAGAAAGTTAAAATGACCCAAAAACTCATAGAATTAGTTAAATTCTACCGAATTTTATACGATTTAGGGCATGATTATTACACTGTTCGACAAAAAAAAATTTTGGTAACGCACTTGATCGGGACCGACAGATTCTGTTAGAGGGGGCTAAAAAAAAGTACCAGTGTCTCCCAGTTTGTCTAGATCAATTCTTAAAACCATTTAAATCGCATTTATGATTTTGCATTTTTCTCATGTACATAATAATTCTTCAAAAATACAGTTATGATTGGATTTTGATGCATTTGATAGGGAAAACACATACCTTTAAAAAAACATGTAAACTTTTTACAATCGGATGTAAACTCATTGCGCTAGACTAGAAACAATCCTGAAATTTCCAATTTTTTTTACAAAAAAAACTTATGTTAAAGTAGAAAAAATCTAAAAATAATTTAATATTTAATATTTAAAATCCAATCCAAACTGTATTTTTATAACCCTTATATTAGCTTGCTTTGGAGCCAATTCAAAGTTCTAACTTTCGTATTTTGTAAGCTACAAGGCTGAAATTTTTTTTTTAAAAAAGAGTAAAAAACAGGTTTTTTAAAATATAACTCTTTAACCGAAAGCAGAAAATAAATTTCCTTTCAATTGATTTCAGCAAAATTAAGGGTTTTTGGCGACTTCAAAATCTGCATTGATACTAGGAGGAAAGTAGCCAAAAACCCTTAATTTTGCTGAAATTAATTTAAAGGAAATTTATTTTCTGCTTTTTAGTCGGTTAAAGGGTTATATTTTAAAAAACTTGTTTTTTACTCTTTTTTTATTAAAGATTTATTATGTACATGAGAAAAATGCAAAATGCATAAATGCGATTAAAATGGTTTTAAGAATTGATCTAGAAAAACTGGGAGACACGGGTACTATTTTGTAGCCCCCTCTAACCGAATCTGTCAGTCCCGATCATGTGCGTTTTTTAGTGTCGAACGGTGTTATAAAAACATCCGTAAAAAGGATAAAGTTTGGGACGAGATTGGTGCCGAGCTGGAAGAGTGAGGTAAATTATTTGGAAATTCTGTCAAGTTTCCAGGCGAGTGCTGAAAAAAATACTTTGTTTATTGTAAAGCACACAGATATTTATTTTTTAATTATTATTGAAAAAAGTTACAAATTTTGCCCTAGTCTCAAAAGCCTCTTCTGTTATCGTATGCCAAATTTTGAAAAGCTCAATTTGTTATGGTTTTACATTTTACCGTTTTTTGGATTTTTTTTGTATGGTTTTTATTTTGTTATATTTTGTGTATTTTTGTGTTTACTTTTATCATCTGTTTGCGATTTGCTGGTGATTAGTGTGGCCACCCCATTAAAAAATGTTTTGTATATGGATTTGGCAAATGATTTTGGTATATTCTAATGGTAAATATTTGTTTGTGGAGAAAAATTTTATAAAACCTAGAAGAGATTTATATAGTTTTTAGATTTCATTAAAAACAACCAATTATCACTATTTTCAAGAATATTCTTTTAGCTTTTCTTATTTTTTTTTGCTGGCATCACTGTTATTAAACAAATTTTCAGCGTTGCATTTGGGTCAGTGTGTGGCAATATTTTCGCAGCCATTTCGCTTTCGCGTTGTAGGCGGAAATTCCGCTGCGGAAGCGATTTTTCGAGTTGGAGTGTGGTTGCAATCCCGGGATCCCGAACTTTTTCTTGTCCCGACAGTCCCGGGATTGTAAGGATTAAAATCCCGGGATTTTCGGGATCCCGGAATAGCCTAAAAATTACAGAATTTGGTTAAATTTTCCGAATTTTTCCATACATTTTGAACAAAAACATGGATTTTATTTTATTTCTGTTTAAGTATCCTGTATATTTGGTCCACTAACCCAATATACAGGACACGTAAGCTCGTAAATGTATTATAAGTGTGATTTTTGAAATTTTACAGGAAACTATTTTTTTGTCGATAAATGATCTTTGAAAATAATGAGTTAAGATAAAATTGGAAGCTTTTTTATCACTGTTTCATTTACAATTTGCATATTCTATGTATGTGGAAGAGTTTCTTTCGTGATAGATTTTCGATAAAAGTGCAATAAATTGGCGATTAGGGGTTGGATAGTTTTTTAATTTTTAAAGCCACTTTTTATTGAAAAAATTTTAGTGAATGGCGCTTTTTAAATTTATTTTCATCTAGTTTTTAATAAAAACTTGTCCAAATGAATGAAAATAAATTTAAAAAAACGCCATTCACTTAAATTTCTTCAATAAAAAGTGGCTTTAAAAATTATCGGCATGAACTGAAATACCCCCCACATGGTCCATTTAGAAGTATCTCAAACATTTTTTTTTTTTTTAACTAGATAAAATTTATTTATTGAATCTTCTAAAATAAAAATTAGAACTAACAATAACTTTTTACAAAATAATTAGACATTAAATAACAGATTTAACATTGTACTAGTTCACCTTATCCACTGATTTGGACAACTTAATGTATATATCAAGGCGATGTAGGCGATGTACAGGATGTCGGCATAGACGAACGGCTGCATCGACGAGGGTGTCCCTGAACTATCTATTCAAAGGCAATATAATAATTTCGTTTTAGACGTAAGGGTCGGGTGAGTTTTATTAAGGTTCGAGCTAGAATATTAGGGTGCATTTTTAGCTTATCTGCATACTTTGTATTACGTTTCGGTATCTCATCAGATATTTTCGATATTTGTAAATCTCTGTGGATGTGTTCATTTTTTATAAACCATGGCGCTCCAAGTATTTGTCGCAAAATTTTTGACGCATCCTTTGCAGTTTCTCAACATTTGATGGAGATGCTGTTCCCCAGAGCTCGATCCCATAATACCATATGGGTTTAATTATACTTTTGTATAAAAGGATTTTATATGTGGTGTTGAGTTTTGATTGCTTCGAGAGGAGCCAATTTAATTCGAGTTTTTTTAATTTGATTTGTGTAATTTTAGCTTTGATGTGCTTTTTCTATGTGAGTCTGCGATCGAGATGCATACCAAGATATTTGGTTTCAGTACATTGTGGTATTTCACTATTATTTATTGTAAGCATGGAGCAAGTGTCTTTCCTTAGGGTGAAGGTTATATGTGCGCTCTTAGACTCGTTGACTCTAATTCTCCACTTTGATAGCTTTGTAAAGTGTTCAAATGTTGTTGCTCGTGTTGTGATGCCATGTTAGGGTCTGAGTGCGAGCACAATATTGCGGTGTCGTCGGCAAATGTTGCGATGAGGGTCTGATCATAAATGGGCATATCAGTTGTATAGAGTATATACAGGAGGGGTCCGAGGACGCTGCCTTGGGGTACACTGGCAAGAATATCAAATCTACTAGAAACGAAACTTTTATGTTTAACTAAACAAAATTTCTGTGGGTCAAGTAGTTGTCAAGTAAAACGTGCATGCTTGCGGGTAATAGATTCTGTAGTTTGGATATCAATCGTCTATGTCATACCTTATCAAAGGCTTGGGTGATATCGAGGAATACTGCTGAGCAGTATTGCTTTTTTTCGAATGTGTTTTTGATCATGTCGACAATGCGATGAACCTGTTCAATTGTTCCGTGCTTTTCTCTAAATCCGAATTGGTGATTGGGTATTTCATCTTTAGCGAATATTGTGGGTAACATCATTTTTATCAGAATTTTCTCAAAAAGTTTTGATAGGCTTATTAGGCGATATGAACTCACGTTTGTAGGGTCTCTTCCCGGTTTCGGGATCATCGTGATCTGCGACAGCTTCCAGTCAGTTGGGTAGTGACCTATTCTTAATATAGCATTGTATATGTGCAGTAAGTGAGTAACAGCAATTGATGGTAGCTCTTTCGCCATTTTAGCCGTTATCACCATAAGTGATTTTCTTCTGATGAGTAGTGGGTTATAGTTTGGCCTGGTTGCGATCTGTGGTAACGGGTAATTTGCAGTTGGGGGGTTAGGAGTAAATACATTTTGTAGGTGACTTGCAAAAGCAGTACTTTTTTCGGCATCACTTCTCGCCCAGTCTCCGTTGGGTAAACGAATTGGCAATTCTGCAATAATGGGCCGTTTTAAATTTTGTGTGGCACGCCAAAGTGAGTAATTTGTTGAGCTCGTCGGCGTAAGCTTTTCCATGAATTGATGCAGATCATTCTCGTTTTTCTCCCTCAGTTCATTCTGTAGTTTTCGTGTAACGAGGGTCAGCTTTTTTTTCAGATAGATTATTGATCTCTTTTCTGTTAAGAGCGCAGCTATATTTTGTGGCACAAATTCCCTTTTTGGGTAGTGTTATTGATTTTTGGGGTCGCTGCCAGTGCGGCGTTTGTAAGCAGAAGGGTAAAGTTACGCACTTCCACATTCAGTTGCTCCTCAGTTTTCAGTGACACATGTAAGGTAATGTGTGAACTTATATATTTTCTGAATTTAAGCCAATTCGTATGGATACTGGTGAGTTTGTCGGGTGGGTTGACTTCTGAATTTGGCACATATTTTACTGTGATAATAGTGGGTGTGTGATCAGACGAGAGTTCCACTGAAGACTCAATGGTTAGTTGAGTTCGTTTAAGGGTCTTTATTACTGCAAAATCAATAACATCAGGAATTTTGCGTCTATCTGTTGGACAATATGTTGGCGTGCCTGACGAAACCACATCAAGGCCGAGTTTGCTGGTAGTATTCCTTTGGGCGAAATCAGACGAGAGCCCCAATAAGTGTGTTTGGCATTAAAATCTCCAGCTACGAGAAATGTTGGGCCAAGGGTTGCAAAAAATGTCTGAAATCGCTGTTCAGTTATTTTGGAGTTGGGTGGACAATAAATTGCAGATATTGTCAATCCTTTTATGTACTCATCAAGACAAATACTGGTGGCTTGCAAGTACTCGGTGCAAAATTCCTGTAAAACATAGTGTTTGATTCTGCCCTTAATTAGAATCGCTGATCCACCTCGTGCTTTACCACCTGGGTGTTTAGTGTCATACAACTTGTATCCGGGTATATTAAAAAAGTGTTTTTGGGTCAAATGAGTCTCTGAAATTAGCATTACATCTATGCAGAATGAATTGAGGAATTGAATGAGTTCCAATTTATGTTGGCTCAGGCCGTTCGCGTTCCAGAAGGATATTTTTATCGCATTCATGGCTTATTTTTTAAAAGGGTCTGGATTAGCAGGTTTTGATTGTGTATCATTTCCTGCATCATAGTTTGCATGCCGTTCATAAACTGCGACATGCTTTGCATAAACATCTGGAGTGTTTGTTCAAGGCCAATGTTCTGTTGGGCGGGTTGAATAACTGGAGGGTCTTGGGTATTGCCTTTGAATACATTTGCGTATGAAAATTGTTGTTGTTGTGATGCGACGTTAGCACCATTTCCTTGGGGTGGTGGGTATGATTTCATCCGCGCAAAATTGGCTGGAGTAGGGTTTGACCTCTTTGTAGCTGTTGCGCTTAAGGGCTTCGGTTCGGTAATAACCTTATTTTTAAGGGTTTTGTAGACTGAACACCCTCTGTAGTTGGCAGTGTGATTTCCATCGCAGTTACTACAATGTCTAACATTTACGTCTTCTCTCGATTTTGGGCACAATTGGGTGAAGGTCACCACAAATAACACAAACACTGGGAAGTGTACAATATTTTTTCGAATGACATAATTCTTGTCAGTTTTGGCATTGTATTGGGCTTCGACGATTATGCGGCTCCTCAACAGTGACTCTACGGTGTATAGGGTGGGTTTCACTTTTTGCAGGGTCTTAGGGTCAAATTCCAGTTCAATGCGGAAAAGTGGTTGGGGTAATTTTTCCTTGTTTAGAATGTTAGACACAGATCTAACTTGGAATTTTAATGCAATTAATGCCTCTTTTACATCGACACATTCGACAAAAGAGTCTACACCTCTTAGAACAACCGATAGGCCTTTGCCACTTTTGAGCTGGTATGTGTAATAGCTCTTTTTACACTTATCGAACATAAAAAAAATTTTGTGTCAAGGCGCCATTTTGAGCCATTTATGGGTGGATTCGGAAACTCGGATCTAGTGTCCGACCGAAGGTGGTTTTTTGAGCCGAAGCCGAACTTCCGCTTTTTTTCACATTCGGCTAAAACCGAAGCCGAAGCTCAATATAAAGACAAAATGAAAAATATATTAAAACATTTTTGCAAAACATTTATTTAAAATGGTTTATATCTTAATGAACCCTTAGTAAGTGAATGATTATGTAAAATATTTATTCAATAAGTTGATTGATATTTAAATCAATCGTTAAATTCAGATTTTATCGAGCTCCAAATAAATTATTTATTTTTGGGCTATAGCTCATTTTACCAACAAACTATTTTGGCAAAATAGGTTGTTACAACAACAAGCACAAACCAGCCTTGGCAGAGTGTACAGCAGTTTCAGATTTTAGCCACACAATCCTCATCAGCACTCTTTCGGCAATTTTTTGTTAATCCAAGACGCCTCTATAAGGGGAAAAAGTCACGCCCAGTTTTTGTCCGATTTGGCTAATTCTCGAACTCGATCTCAGTATTCACGAGAAAAACATGTACCCAAAGTTTCGATATCTCTGAAACTGCGACCGCTATCGTGTGGACGGACAGACAAACGGACATCGCTAAATCGACTCAATTCTTGATCAGCATCACCTCGCTGATCAAGAATATATATACTTTTCCATACCGGACACGCCTTCTTATGGGCGTTACAAACGTTGTGTCAAAGTTAGTATACCCTGCCACAGTGAGTGTGGGGGTATAAATATGATTTCCATAGATTTTACATAATTTTCTGGCAAAAAAAGTTTCTTTTCCTAAGTTTTTCAAATCCCGGGATTCCGGGATTGCAATTTTTCAATCCCGGGATTGCCAAAACGTCCCAAAATTGCAAGCCCTAGTGTGTGGGGACCTGTTTTGAAACGAAAATGTAAGTTGAATATAATTTTTGCTGTGCCAAACGAAAGTGAAATTTTGACAGATGAAATTTTTGACATAGCGCAAGAAAAAACTTTGCAAATATATTTTTTTAGCTTTTGTATTTTTATTTACTAATTTAATCTGTTTAACCAAAATTCACAAAATTTAACATTTTACGAGTCATTACAAAACCATCAGACTAATTCTGGAAAATTATAAAAGTCTTAGGAATGCGGTGTTCATTGCATTTTTATAAAATGCAAATACACTTATTTAATAAATACATAACATTTACAGTTCTTTCATTTTAAAATTTAATCAATTTAAAATTCATTACATTTTTTAATGAAATAGTTTTAAAGATATTTAAACTAAGTTTCCACGAAATGCAATCTTGTTGTATGCGAATTTCAAAAGTTCAACATTCTCCACTCCCTGAGCTAGTGCAAATGTTGACGTTTGATGTTCCACAATAGTGTCAGAATTTATCGATAAACTTTCAAAATTTCACTTTTTCGCCGCAACAAAATATCCGATTGGCACAGGGAGTGGAAAAACAACAACCGTCTTGGTTTTTTTTAAATTTTTTAATTATATATTGCTTAGCAGAGTTGGGCAAAATGCATTACTTTTTTAATGCATTACCATTATTAATGCGAATGCAGAAAGTAATGCACTGAAAATTATGTAGTAATGTAAATAGTAATTTAATTGCATTACTTTTATGTAATGGAAATAAATAATTAAATGCATTACTTTTTTGAAAGTAATTAATGCAAGTAAATAATTTAATGCATTACTGGGACTTAATGCAAAATCAATAATTTAATGCAACTTTTAAATGCAAATGCAAATAAAAATGCATTAAAATTTCAAGAAATAACCAAGAATGCACATATGACACCCTGTAAAGAGTTTAGATTTTTTTTACAAAATATTTTTGGACAAAACGGTTTTTGATACACTTTTGATGTACTTGTAAAAATTAAGATTTTTGGCAATTATGTTTTTTGATATAGGTTGGGTTAGGTTAGGTTAGAGTGGCGGCTAATTGCTTCACATAGACGATGCTGGTTCATAGTGTTACCACGATTTTTGTCTGTAAGGGTGTTTTAGCTGCCAATATCAGCCTTTATTTTAGAAACGGCCAATTGATAGCAGTCGTCTAGATAATTCTTTCAAACTTTCGATTCGCTTACAATGCTCCGATTCATGTACTTTTCAAGAAATGTTTTAAACGTCTCATTATCTAGACTTCGCCACGGCAATTGTATGGCTATCACAGCTTGGCATAGCTCCATAAAAAATGTGCTTTTATTCGGTAAAGCTGGAATTGTAATTTGTCCGACAACATTAGATGGTACCGGTACACTTCTGTCTTTCGCGTTTTCCTTGTGAACTTTAGTTCTCAAGTGCTGCTGAATTTGACTTTTGCGGATACAGGTGAACTGGTAAAGACAAAAGTTAAGGACCGGCATGTGGATTAAATTATATATTTAATTTTGAATTTTAGTCAAACCTGTTTATCGCATATTCCACAATTAATGGCGTCTCCATCGTATGTCAAACTGGGATCGTTTATATCTTTGATCCATTTCAAATATTTAGCCCTTATTTCCTTATTGTTTTTCCCATATTGAATCAATTATAAAAATAATTGCACTTTTAATATTTAATTTATTATTTCAAAATAAGTTTATTATTAACTACTTGTCGGTTTCGTTGACAATATTATAATGATCTTAAAAATTAAAAATATTAGGATGGTAGCGACAGCATTTTAATTCGGCTCAAATTTGGTGTCTTGGATACTGTAGTTTCCCTATCACTGTCCATCCTGTAGGTGTTTTTAAAACGTTGTTGTTGTTGTGGCCTATCATGTTTATCGGTGCCATACTAATCGCTACCTACCGCTCCAAAATGTAACAGTAGCACCAATGATTGAAAACCAACATCAACTAATGCAGATGCATAAACCCAAGCTTCTCTCCAGCTATGTTACCCAAAAAAAAAAACGACTCTTTTCTTTTAGCAACGCCCTTACTTACAAAAATTTGTTTATGTTTTATTTTATTTTTTTCTTCTTCTTTTAAATCAGCATTGGGGAGGCTAGAACCCTCCTTATCAACCAAAATATGCAGCTGGGTCATATTTTACCAAAATCACTAATTCGTTATTTAAAACTACAAAACAGTGTCATCATTTGTATTTGTAAATGTGACACCATTTTATAATTTTTTCTTACAAATTTATGATTATTAATTGTAGTTTTGTAAAATGGGCCACTGATAATGAATTGTAAACAGTTTATATGCAAGGTATGCAATATATATGTAACATATGCAAGATGTATGCAACGTATGTAAGTTGTATTGAACATATGCAAGACATTTTTGGCCTTGGAACTCTATACCTATCTCTTTCCCTTCAAATATGCAATTGCATATAAATCCATAGTCTGGTGATCATTATCCAATCCGAAAGTGTTCGTCTGTAACTCGAAGTGCTTCAATTGAGAGATTTTTAGTTTGGAAACCTCCGTTAATGAGTTAAAGAAGGCCCCTCCTATATTTTGAGTCTGCATCTGGCCAGCGCAGTTCAGTATCAGGTTCGTTACAGTTCCGACACCAGTTGTTGGACACCAGATATTTGTTCTTAACCAAATTTCATTCATTTCATGTTCTAATAAAATTTGTATGCCTTTATATGAATATAAATAGATAGTTTCATACAGGAAATTTCGCTTTTGATAAAAATTTTTATCATTTATTTTAAAGCAAATTTGCATATAGAAGGCGGAAACCGATAGGAAATAGTGTCTGTGAGTGCAGGCATTAAATTGAATATAACCCAGCAAATATTTAGGTTGATATCGACTCGAGAACGACTCGGTATCAAAGGTTTTTCTCTATACATTCAATTGAATACACACAAAAAAAAAAGTAGGTAAATCTAACCAAAAAAGACGATTAAAAATGCAGCAACCAAGAAACGTTGTAAATGGAACCGACTCAAAGTTGTTGGCGTACAATCAAATTTTGTTGGCGTACAATTAAAAATTGTTCGTATATTACTTTATGGAAGACAGAGAAAGCAATTATCCATTTGAGCGAAAAAATAAATAGATACATATTAGAAAAAGAATGCAAGAAAAAGATAGCTGATGTGTTTGGTATTTCTGTAGATGTGTTGTATTGAAATATATTTATGAAGCTTAAATTAATTTAATGTAAGCCCAAGACTTTAAAAACGAGATAATTTACTTTTCGTACACAAATTTGTCGGGCAACATCATTTCTACTGCGAATATATATAATATTCATTACTTAGAACTAACGCGCTTCCACAAAACGCAATATTTTAATATTTCATTAAGTTTACAATAATATTGTAATATTGAAATTAATGTTTTCCCTGGAAAAAACGAGCTGAAAAACATTCTGCACAATTTTTAAAATCGTAATATCACAATATTTGTTAATAATGAATTATAACATAGTCATAATTTGATTTTAAAAATTGTTTTCGAAATATCAAAAATGTAAAATGTAAACAAATTGGACGCCATCTTCTAGTGCTGCGAAAATTCGGTTTTTTTGTATTCGATACAACCGGATACTTTCTTGTGAATACTTAATAATTTTTACGATAATTTTCATTCAATTTTGATTTGAAATAAAATCTCTGAGTAAAGTAAATGCACGTAGCAATTGCTCTAAGACGTTTTTATTATTACGACCCAACAATTTTCATACAAACTTCCCTAAAATACCAATAATAGTATCGCATACTAATGGAACCAAGTACTTCATGAGTCAAGTGTCGAATATAAATTATTCATATATTATGCAGCACTTGTTGCTTTGAGAGCGAAAACGAGACAGCCATATATAATAATTTTTCTCTCTTGTATTAAATGTCATGCTGTTTCAAAATTATGAAATATTTGCGGCATGGTTGCATTTCTGCATCGAGCGATGATATTGCGAATCATATGCCGAAATACGACCATGCTGGCAAATCATTTAACAATTTTTTGACGATTAGATTAACCACAACAATTGTAATTGATGTTTGTGTTTTCCATATAAAATAAAAATTGTTTTTTTACAACGTTTTTTGGTTAGATTAACCTATCTTTTTTTTTTCTGTGTATAGCCAAGCAATCATTTAGGTTTGATATCGACTCAAGAACGACTCGGTATCAAAGGTTTTTCTCTAATGTCGAACGTTTAAAACCAAGTCGATACCGACTCGAGAATCATAGCTTTCTCAATAAAAAGGGGGGTTAGTTCTCGAGTCGGTTTCAAACGTTAGTTCTCGATTCGAGAAAAGGGTTAGTTCTCGAGTCGGTTTCAAACGTTTATTCTCACATCGACTTCAAATAAAAAGAATGAAACGCGAATTAATTAATTTTAAAACTGTATTTTTGTTTTTATTGCATATTTGATAAGTAGAGATCATTTTTTTACACTAAACAAAATAAAAGGTACAGATATAATTTAAAAATTAAGTTATTACTTCACTTTTTTATTTGTTTTTCACATTAGTTAGCGACTCGAGAAATAGGGTTTTTCTCAAATGTTTGAGAACGACTCGTGAACGACCTTTGAAATCGAGTCGAGAACTACCCTTTGAAAACGAGTCGAGAATAACATTAGTTATCGACTCGAGAAATAGGGTTTTTCTCAAACCTTTGAGAACGACTCGAGAACGACCTTTGATATCGAGTCGAGAACTAGCCTTTGAAAACGAGTCGAGAATAACATTAGTTATCGACTCTAGAAATAGAGTTTGAAGATTAGAAACAAAGCCATTTCTGATATAATTTGAAAATAACAGAAGATTCGTCGATGTTGATTTTCCTTTTAGGAATCCATGCTGCGAATGTGTTACTATCGATTTTACGGAATGCACTAGTTGACTTGTTACAATCAGTTCAAACAACTTTGGGATAACACTGAGCTTCGATATACCTCTGTAATTAGCAATATCCGATTTGGATCCATTTTTAAATAAGGGAACTATATAGGAATTTTTCCACGCGTTTGGAAAGTATCCAAGTTGCAGTGAAGAGTTAAAAATGTTTGTAAGAGGTGCACATAAATACTTAGCACATGTCTTTAGTATACAGCTTGGAATATTATCAGGACCGGCAGAAAACGAATATTTTAAAGATTTCAGGTGATTGAAAACATTTTCATAAGATATAACAGGATTCTGTACATAGTTGAGTGTTGCAATTCGAGGCGTGTATAATTGGCTCGTATTAAATGATTCTGTAGAATAAGTTGAATTAAAAAATCTGCGAAAATGTTGGATATTTCAGTTGTATCGTTAGATTCACAATTGTCCCACTTCATTGACAAGAGTTTTTGCGTTTCGCGTTCACAAAATCGTAGAAAGCTTTAGAATCCTGTTTAATTTTAAACTTTAAGTCATCCAGGTTGTTTTTATAGCATTTAAAGTAAGGAATAATTGCAATAATCAACCACATTGCCCGATCTTTTAAAAATTTTAAACAAACGAGATTTTTAATTTTTTAATTTTTTTAATTCATTGGTGGACCAAGCGGAACCAGTGAAATGCATTAAATTTTGGAATTTAGGTACACATAGTTCAAAACATTCACGTAGGATTTTATTAAATGAAGATACGCAGCTATCAATATCATCATAATTTTCTTACCAAGTTATTTTGAATAAAACCCTTTTTCAATTGAACAAAATCAGTTTTACGAAAATTAAAGTCAGTTATTGGAGTAGAAAACTTATAATTCGTGCTATTGCGAAAATTATCATTCTCACAAAAGTAAATTAGTTCCAAGGTGGGATGATATCCATCTTCCGGACAGGAAAAGGAGTCACAACGTGCCAACGAGAATTTCGAAGTATCATCGACTTACATTTTTATTTATGATTCCATTTAGTTGATACAAAGACAAATCCGATATTAAATCCACGAATTCATTTAAACATTCACTATGTACACATGGTAAGAAATGATTCGTATCTTCGCATAATGTCCAAGATACATTCGGCATATTATGATTGAGTCTGTAGCTTTAACTTTTGAGCAAACAAGTTTAATAAGAGCAGCATGCCTTAAATATATATCCTAGTTTGAGTTCGGTGGAATATAGGAACAGGTTACAAATATATCTTTATTATAAACTCTTAAACGTGTACAGATAAACTCCGCGTCTTCAGCTTGTAACGTCGCAAAGGCTGGGGTAAGGACTCGTCGGATGTCCAGGGCTTCGTTGACAGAAAAAATTTATAATTTACAGAGATTATAATATAAACAGAGACTTTATTCAATAATAGTTCAAATTCAAAAGTTACAAATTTCGATTGGAATTTATTGGGCGAACAGTGGCAATAGTCGTCGATGTTTTGGCGTTATAGCTGATCGGCGACGTTGGCAATTTGTTGGGTGACGACGTAGATATGTGGCGATAGTCGATGATATCGTAGGTGTCGGGACGCGTAGTACGATTTCGAAAAAGGATAGGCAGGAGCGTGGCTAGTGCGAGCGTAGGCGTAGCAAGGCTTGAACGTGGGTGTGGTGAGCATGAACGGCAGACCAAAATGTCTCCAAGGATATTTGCGCAATACCACACAATGTTGTCCGTGGTTCAAAAATCCTTTGTCCTTCGAGGACCTTCGTATTTTCCATACACTTCGTTGACTTCGATATATACTCCAAGTATTCTTCCAGAGATTTTCCGCTGCTCTTCACACGTTTGCCTCCACGCAGATAGTCTCGCAAGTAGCCTGATTTCGGAATATTCGCAATAGCCATTAGTATAATGTGATATAATAAATTTTATAAAATAAGGGTAAATACAAAATAGCAATATAATTTTATGTGATTATTTTATTTTGGAAATTAATTATGAAGGGGGAAAAAGAAAGTTTAATTAGTGAAATGGGAAAAAAGAAAAAAATATAAATTTCAATTAGAGGCTGTAAAGGAAGTTTAGCTTTTGTTAAAAAATGGTAGAATTTAATTATTTATGCTGCAAGAAAATTTGATTATTTCTTTTTTTTTTTTTTATAAAGTTTTTGTACAATGAAAACTAAAAAATGAAATTTTACAAGAATGGAGGACTGGCAAGAAGTTATTTGCCGGTACAGGCGGCTACTTCCCTGCCCTCATCCTTGTGTCCATCCAGAATTCCTATTTTTCCCAAAAGAGTGACTGGGGTGGAAGTTATTTGCCGGTACAGGCGGCTGCCCCCCTGCCACTATTTCGGTCCTGTCCCCCTTTACTTAACCTCAAAAAGTGTGACTGGTAAGAAGTTATTTGCCGGTACAGGCGGCTACTTACCTGCCACCATTTTTGTCCCATCCCAGAGTTCCTACTCCAAAAAGTGTGGCTGGGGCGGAAGTTATTTGCCGGTACAGGCGGCTGCCCCCCTGCCACCATTTTTGTCCCAACCCAGAGTTCCTAACAAATTCCTAAATAATACGCTACTATTACCAAAGACACTCACCTGATTTCGGAATATTCGCCATAGGCCGAAATCAGGTCGAGTGTGCGCTTTATATAGGGTCGTGGAATCACCAACTCCTGTTGGTGACTTGTTGCTCAACTTTCTGTCGTATCATGTGGTGAATTGTGGCACATGATTTGCCGTGCCTCTATCGTCGTCTCCCTTTCCCTTATGCGGTTCCAACCTCACAACCCGTCTGGTTGTTCGTCGTTTGGGTCGTGTCGCTGATACGGTGACCAGGTGTTGTTTTTCCACTATCACCAATCAACTTGGTGACCAGGGTGCCACTGTTCGCCCCGTTTAGCCGACTTAAATTTTAACATTGGGATATTCAAATATTTATTGTAATTCAAAACACTGGTTTAATTCATGACCTAAATATTTTTATAGTATGCTGGCGACCATCGTCTGTCGCGATAAGAATGTGACGTCACCATATTTTTGGGGTCGTCACAAGCTTCAGAGAAAAAAAGTTGTTCAGACGAAAAATCAGTTTTTACAGCAATGAGGACACCTCCACCATTCTTGGATAGGCGGTCTTTTCTCTAGATTTGATATTTATTACAGAAAATTAATATTGTGTATAGTCGGGTTCAAGCTCAGTGCAACTTAAGTCAATACAGCTGCGAATTTTTACAACAACAAATTGTATGCCAGCAGGTAGAAAGTAAGTTATATGCATTTCACTGCCCACTACGGCAGATCATCAGTAACTTTTTCTCACTTGTATGATATTCTTTGTTTAAACTACTATATATACAACCACACAAGCCGAAGCAATTGCTCTAACTATGACGTGTGACTATACACAATATTCATTTACTTAGAGCTCGTTAAATATAAATCAGTTGAATTTAAAGGGCGGGTACACCCAATTCAAAATATTCATTGTAGTAGACAATATTGAAAAATATAAATGTCTAACTTCAAATTTTTAAATAAAAATTTGCACTGGCGACAGTGTCGATCATATAGTAGCGTATTGTATTGAATCTGAGTAGAATCGCTCAGCTATGCTATGCTTCTATACAACAAATAAATTGTGTGCGAGTAGAAACGGTCGATTTTCATTGAACTACAAGAAAATATACACACGTCATAGTTCGAGCAATTGCTTCGGCTTGTGTGGTTACTGATGATCTGCCGTAGTGGGCAGTGAAATGCATATAACTTACTTTCAACCTGCTGGCATACAATTTGTTGTTGTAAAAATTCGCAGCTTAATTGATTTAAGTTGCACTGAGCTTGAACCCGACTATACACAATATTCATTAATTAGAGCTCGTTAAATATAAATCAGTTGCATTACAGAAAATTTCAGAATCAAAAACTGTTGGTTTAAGCCAGGTTTCGATAAATACTAAAATGTTGTTATTACAGTCAAAACTCTTCAAATATATATCACAGACCTTAGTATTTAATCCCCTAACATTTGGTAAATAATGCTAAGGAATTCAGAGTCTTTCAATAGTTTTTTGGAGTACCAGAATTCCGACGGATGTGTGCTACTTTTGGGGTAACTTTTTCTTTGTAAACATATTCGCGAACAAGGACATTTTCAGGCCAAAAATGTTTGTCCAAAACTTTATCAAAATATTCAACAGGAACGTTTATTTTAAAAAATGATATATTTCGAGTATATGAAAAATTGAATTTAAAGATGAAGAAATCGAATTTTTTAATTTTAGCTTTGAGTTTATGTTATGTCATCAGTAGAGGTGTCAGGCGAAAATCTAGAAACGAATATAGATTTTTTTGGTCTGATTACTACGAGTTTTTTTGGCGGCTTTACGAGAGGATTGATTGTGGTTTGAGTGTCTATCGTATTGGTCACAATATTTGGGACATTCGGAGAAAGTTCTGGAGAGCGCATATCCGACCAGTTTGGGGATATTGGATCAATCGGAGAACAAAATTGCTCAATCACAGGAGGAATAGGAGTCACTAGATCCTCATACACTTTGTTTTTATTTCTCAAATTCATATATGGTTCATTACGTTTTGGTAAAAAGTCTTCTAATAACTTAAATTCATTAAAAAAGCCTTCATACTTTTTGAATTTTGTAAGCAAATTGCTTAAATCATTTCCGATTTCGGCAAAACCAGATGAAGTTAGCCGATAAAGTTTATAAATGTCGATATCCGTTTTTCTACATTTTACACAAGACCATCTGAGGCCATTGCTTTGTAAATCGGTTAATTTAACAGAGAGACCAGCACACTTGAGATGAGAGGCGGTTTCACATAACCAACATGTAACAAATCGATCGTCGTTCTTTAAGTTACACTTCGGGTACGAGCACTGCATTTTTATTTTGTTAGAAATTAGAAATGAGGATGTAAAGAAAGTCATAAACGTTTAGAAAGCACTGTAATAATTGAAGAGAGCTGAATTTAGCAATACAACAAATGTATAGCATAACAGTTTGACTGAAGCACAGATTAAACGAACGAGTAGCAGTTAAACGAGAGAGTAGGTGTGAAG
The DNA here is from genome assembly GCA_951394025.1 of Heteromyza rotundicornis. NCBI lineage: Eukaryota > Metazoa > Arthropoda > Insecta > Diptera > Heleomyzidae > Heteromyza > Heteromyza rotundicornis. Next base: position 24,424,999 of record OX596011.1, on the reverse strand, counting down.
GAATAATAAGTTTCTCTCCACCGAAGTATCAAAAGCGTCAATTCGTGCGAAATATTAATAAACAAAAAGATATTTAAAACACACTTTATAAGAAAACGAATATTCAACTAAGCTTCGTTTTGCATAGGAAATCACTGAATTAATTGTGGAGTTAATTCAACACTGTAGGACACATTAATCATAAGAAAGCAATTAAATTATCGGGAGCGATACGAAAACACGACCGATCAGTTCGCAACTCGTTTAGGTAGGCGGGTTCTTATTGACAAAATTAAATTTTATACCCTTTGGAAAGGGGGGATGGAGTAGGGATGGCTAAGTCGACAGTCGACTAGTCGACTTTTTATCGAAATTTTCGACTTTTTTGAAGTCGACTTTTGTACTCGAAAGTAATCGACTAGTCGACTATTACTGTAGACTATCGTCTTTTGGTTTTCGACTTTTCCTTTTGTTTCGCTTTGTTGACAACACTGACAAAATGTGATTACTTTCTTCACTTCTAAAATATGTGATTACTATTGTGAATTCCGTGAACTAGATAGGTACTGCAGAAGTAGTTGATCGTAGAAATCTCACCGAAAATACAATTTCAAATAGAAATAGGAGAAGAAGAAATTGTGGGGGTTTTTAGAAGAAATTGAAACACAGAAGTTTGGATGAAATAGAAAATGTTTTTATTGGAAAATATAGCTTGAACAGGTCTTGCCTCCTATACGGTTGATGATCGAAGAGATCGATCGCAGAGGATGTATAAATTAGGAACTTAACTAAAATACAAAAAATGGCGATATGTACATTTTAAGACACTTTGGTCGGATAAAAGGCGCCATCTATGACTCAAATTCAAAAAGTTAAAGGATGGTGCATAGTGTAATAAAAGATTCTAACATAAACATCGCCGCCCGCCTTGCAGTACGGCTGCAATATAAATAAGTTAAATTTCAAAACAATATACTATAATAAATTCAAATACAAGTATATGTGTAAAGTCTAGCGTGTCAGAAATTCTGCTTACTCGGGTGCAAGCATCAATTAAAGCACGAGCGTAGTGAAGCTCGTTGTTGACTTCCAGTTTCACAATTGCTGTTGGAAGCAAACAGATGCTATTCTGGGACAGAATATTAGACAGCGATGGTGGAGGAGCTGCGGATGCGACTTTATCATTGGAATGACTTTTGTAGAGTTGATCGCTTAGATGCAGAAGTGTATGGTGTTTCTCATCACAATAGTGGCAGGTAGAGGTGCTGAGACTGGTTCCTTTTTCGTTCAAATGCTTATGAGCCAAGCAGTTTGAACAATATCCATGTACCAGGACAGTACATCTCCAGGAATTTTGGACAGAATTGGAGTCCGTGATGACGTGGACAGAGGCGACACTGGAATGTCTTCGGCTTGGAAGTATGAATGCGGACGTGTTGGTGCTGCTTCGAGTTACCCTTTTTGTTAGTTTCTGCTACCATCTTGACTGTAAATGTATGAGATTATAGTACTGAAAATTGCAATGGAATGGAAGAAATAATTTATTGTGTGGGGAGGACAACAAGTTTGACAATGGGTCTTTTAATCACACCGCGTTCAGTACAAATATCGGCTACTCGTACTCTTGCGTTGTTAGCTAAATAGACCTTAATTATTCGGCCGAGACGCCATTCATTGGAGGGCAGATTATCTTCCTTAATTAATACCATCGTGTTCTCTTTTAAGTTGTTGTCGTTTTTCTTCCATTTGTTTCGCTTGTGTAGTTCTGTTAAGTATTCGTTTTTCCAACGAACACAGAAATGTTGCTGGAGCGCTCTAAGGCGCTGCCAACGATTAATTATTGAAATTGATTGTCCAGTGATTTTAGGTTCATTTGGAGATAGAAGTGCGTCACCTATCAGAAAATGACCAGGAGTCAGTGCCGAAGAGTCGGCTGGATCCTCGGACATGGGAGAAATCGGACGTGAGTTAAGGCACGCTTCGATTCGAGAGAGAAGAGTGGACAGTTCCTCGAAAGTGTATTTAAATGAACCTGCAACCTTTTTGAAATGTAGCTTATAGCTTTTTACCCCGGCTTCCCAGAGCCCACCCATATGGGGAGCACCAGGAGGGATGAATTGCCACGAAACATTGTGATTAATATAGCTATTTACAAGGTTTGATTGCAACCGACGAAAGTTTTCCCGTTATCCGAATAAATATGTGATGGGCAACCACGTCTGGAAATGAATCTATGAAATGCAGCAAGAAATGCTTCAGTAGAAAGATTGGAAGTCGCTTCTAAATGGATTGCTTTTGTGGAAAAGCATACAAATACGCAGACATATCCTTTGGTTAGTAGACGGGCTCTGCCAGTAAAGTTTTTCACATCAAAGGGGCCGGCGAAATCTAAGCCAGTGTGCGAAAAGGGACGAGAAAGAACAGTACGTTCAGGTGGCAAAGTACCCATAAGTTGCGTACATAGCTTTTCTTTATGGACAGCGCAGATTTTGCAATTATGTATTGTGGCTTTGATTAGGTTTTTAACCCATGGTATCCAGAACTGGAGACGGATTAATCGGAGTACAAGTTGGTTACCTCCGTGGAGTGAAATCAGTTGTGTAAATCGTACTAAAAGACGTGAGAATTGGCAATTATAAGGCAGAATTATTGGGTGTCGTTCATCATACGACATCGTAGGTGCAGTCGACAATCGACCACATACTCTAAGTACTCCTTTATTATCAAGAAAAGGATTTAAATTTAGCAGATGGCTAGAAGATAGTATAGGTTTCTTTTGTGATAGATGTTTGTAATCGTCTGGGTATTGAGATTTGTGAGACATAGTCATTAGCCTAATTGATTTCTGAACTCCCAATAGTCGTAGATTCTACATCAAAATTTAAACGATGGTTCGGGTGTGTACGATGAAAGAAACGAAATACGAACGCGATAACCCGGAGGGCTTTTGTGAATTCAGAAAATCGATCTAAAATGTCATTAAAGTTATGAAAACATGAAAAGTGTGATTTTATAGCCTTTTTCTCGACTTCAGTTTCGAGACCATGTTGTGAACAATGGTTATTTGGCCAATATGAGGGAGATAGTTTTAGCAATGGAGGGCCATTCCATCATAATTGATTGTGGATTAAATTTTGAGGAAGTTCACCACGGCTTGCTATGTCAGCAGGATTAGACTGAGAGTCAACATGATACCAATTTGTTTGTTGCGATTGGCTACAAAAGTTGTCCACTGACAAGGCGGTTTTTGAAGCCAAGCCAGTACGATAGTAAAATCAGTCCAAAAGAATAGTTCGTAATTTTCGATTTCAAGCTGTAGTAACAGGGTGTCAACCATTTCGGCTAACAGAACCGCTCCGCACAATTTGAGTCGCGGAAGCGATATTGTTTTCACGGGATCTACCTTAGTTTTAGATGTCAATAAATAAGTGGATATTGAATTTGATCGGGTTATGCGCACATAAATTGAAGCAGCATAAGCCTTCTCCGATGCGTCACAGAAACAGTGAAATTGAATATTGCAATCTGGTGAATAATTCACCCATCTTGGAATTTGAATTGCATTTATGTGCACGTAACTTGAAAGAAAAGTGTGCCATTTTTGTAGGCAATTCGGTGGCAAGTTATCATCCCATCCTATCTTTTCTAACCAAATCTCCTGCATAAGAATTTTGGCCAACACGATGCATGAGCTTTGAAAGAGCTCTCAAAGAGCTTTGAAATCTGAGATAGCACTTCGCGTTTCGTATAAGTCAACCTATTTGGCAGAGATTTTGCTAAAAAAAAAGAAGGAATCTGAACTTGCATTCCATCGCACGCCTAAAGTTTTAGCCATGCTGGAATTTTCCAATTTTAGAAAATCTTCGCTAAGAAGGTGTTCTGATGGAATACCATTCAGGATTATATTCGAGTTGGAAGTGCATTTACGAATGGAAAATCCTGCAGAGGACAGTGCTGCGATTAATTCATCACGAGATTGCACTGCAGTGGAAACGTCATGAGCTCCGGCCAAGGCATCATCAACATACATGGACCTTCTAAGTATTGCGCTTGCAAGTGGGTAGGACTGGACCTGTATACAAAATGTCATTAAGGCTAGTGCCATTGGATGATGGACTAGAGGCATTGAATACCACTCGAACTTTGGTAGTAGTACTCTCTGGCTTTACTACAGCGTGGTGTGGAAGATAGTAATGAGAAGGATTTAAATCAAACATCTCGGTTGGAATAGAGTGCATATGATTTAGATCCAGGTATTCTTGAACAACTTGATCGTATTGTATTTTAAAAGTTGGATTTTTACACAGGCGTGCTTCATTTCGTAAAAATTGAGCGCGTGCTATAGCGCGTGAGTGTCCTAGCTTTAAAAGACCTGGGTAGCCTTCCTTAAACGGTAGTTGGACTATATATCGACCTTCACGATTTCTCTTTGTAGTTTTAGCATATTGCTCTTCGCAAAGGCGATCAGAATGGGACATAAATTTCTTCCGTTTAAGATCCTGCCCCTCCCAAAATCGAAAAAAATCTTTGTCTAAAGAAGCTTCATTGAAAAATGAAACGCGTGTAGAAAATGATGAGACAGAACTATTGGATACTGGCGCTGTCAGTATCCACCCGAATATGGTCGCTTGACCAAGTAATGAACCGCAAATGTTGCGTTGAATTCCATTCAATTATTGATGGAAGAAGATCCCCACCAATCAAAAGATCAACCTGTGAACTTTTGTAGAATTGAGAATCCTCAAGTTGTATCTTTGGAATACTGTCAAGTAGCGATGGATCAACTTGACAAGTTGGAAGATTGCCAGTGATATGAGGCATAACTAGAGCAGAAGTTTCAATACGAATGTCTGTATTGACAGGAGAACTGAGAATGAAATGCCAAACTTTTTGAACTTGTGCTGAAATGGAACTATTAAGACCTGAAATTAAGACCTGAAATCGACTAACGAAGTTTCACGATGATCGTCATCATTAGAAGGTATGTTAAGTATCAAATGATTATGTTGAGAGAATTTAACATGAGAATATAAAATTAACACTCTGTTAATAAAGATTAAACTCTGTTAGCCAAAATTTAACAGAGATCACTTTAACAGAATCGTGATCATTAACATGAAAACTGCAACTATTAACAGCGACTGCACTCACTTAGCAGAATTTACGATCACTTTAACAGCAGCTAACTAAAAACTGAAATATTTTAATAGGATGCTTCTAACACGTAATTTTCTCTCAACACAATAGCACAATGATAAAATAAATGAATCGAATCAGTATAGTAGCGTTATGTACTCTTTTGTTAGAAATGTATGTATATATGTATATATTTTTCTAAACACGAAACGTACTTTAAATTTATGATTTTTTTTTAAATTTTTTAATATGAAATTATCACACAGGATTCTGATAATGTTAACGATGTTAACAATATCTATCTTTTTGCTGTTAATATTAACTTAATCACGAGCTTTAGAATTTTTTATATTAAGGGCTTTTTTGAACCTTTTTTTTAAACTTTTTTTTTACTAATTTTTCAGATTGAATTCTCACTTTTTAAATATTTTATCGGTTTTAATAAAGAAAGCACAATTTTATGGTCGGAAATATGGAAAAATTTCGTATTTTAAGCGGCACTTTGAACACCGCGTGTTCTTCTCTTTCGCTTTGCTTTTTTGTACTGACTAATTAAACAGAATTTTGTAACACAAAACGCACCTTTGTTTTTGTAGATGATGTAGATGAGCTGGAGCTGTGTTTCGATGTTTGTAGAAATGAATAAACTTCTCCTTTCGGATAGGGCTGAAATAGTGTGGACACTGTAGATCTGCTACTTCTCTTAGAAATCTGGTTCGATTGGACCAATGTGAATTTCGTGAACTAGATAGGTACTGCAGAAATGGTAGAAGTAGTTGATCGTAGAAATCTCACCGAAAATACAAAGAGATCGATCGCAGAGGATGGAACTTAACTAAAATACAAAAAATGGCGATATGTACATTTTAAGACACTTTGGTCGGATAAAAGGCGCCATCTATGATTCAAATTCAAATAGTTAAAGGATGGTGCATAGTGTAATTCAAGAAATACTACAAACTAGATTCTAATATGAACAACTGTCTTTACGACAACATTTGACAAAATAGTGAACATTTTTGAGTTGAAAAAATGAAGCCAAGTGCAGTTTTACTGCCCTTCAAAAAAATGCAGTCAGTAATTCAGTAAGAAACTATGCTGCAGCTATGTCGGAATATCCGTTCCATGTGAATGTCTATTTTTACACGCTGGTCTAATTGCAAATCAGCTGCGAAGCCGACTCTCACGGGGGGTTTTGGGTTTTTCATAACATTTTTTTTTTTGCTAATACTAAAGAAAAGAGTAAAAAACAAGTTTTTTAAAATATAAACCTTTAACCGACTAAAAAGCAAAAAATAAATTTCCTTTAAATTATTTTCAGCAATTTCGATTTAAAATTAATGGTTTTTGGGTACTTTCCTCCGAATATCATTGCAGATTTTAAAGTAAAAAAAATAAATCTTTCGATTTTTCATTAAAGAAAAGTTGATCTAAAAATAATAAAAAAAAAATTTGGCAAAGAAAACCCGAAGGCGAGATTAGGAAAAAATGATTCATTCTAAAATCGACGTATTGTGTTCATATTTTTTTAGTTTTTTTGCATATCAAATTACTAAAGAACATTTTTTAAAAACTAAACCGAAGTGTTTACTTATTATTTTTCAAATAAACTTTAAACTGTATTGAAATACAGTCGAACTTCTCTATAGTGAACTTCTATACAATGAAGTGATTTCCTGATCCCGTGCGAATTCATTGTAGGGAAGTTCGACTGTATATTATTAAAATACATGTCTTTTTGGATTTGAGAACGACAGTTGATATCCAATTGAGGAAAAAACCTTTATGAATTATTAGCGTCATATTCTTTTTTGGTACACGAAAGTTTTTAATTAAAAAATACATACTGAAGTTTCTCTTCAGTTCTGTCAAATTTCATAATTTGTTGGGTATTATTTTAGAGATTTAGCAGCCCGCTCGACACTTAAAAGCCCCCTCATTCCTGAGTACGTTCCTGATTTTATTTTAAAAACACTTTCATTTGATTCACATAAAATTTCGAATAATTATAAACTTTCACAAGATGTTTCGCTTTGATGTAAATGTGAACCGTGATATTCGTTTTATATCGAATGTCCGAACTGCAATTTGAAAATTGTTTTTAATAAAATAAAATATCAAGGAGATACAGAGGTTTCTCTTGAATTCTGTTAAATTTCATAACAATTCCATACATTTTTCTATTACTTCGTCGATTTCGGGGGGGGGGTTGTTTTTTTGTCGTTTGTATACTATGTACCGTTTTAATACAATGTACCTATACCAACTAAAATTGGATATTGAATTAAAGGTTTCTCTTGCATTTTTCTCAGAAAAGTCGATTTTAGTCGACTTTTGAATAAGAAATAGTTTCAAAAGTCGAAAGTCGACTTTTTGCTTTCGCTATCCATCCCTAGGATGGAGCCAATTTAAAGTTCTAACTTTTGTATTTTTAAAGCTACGGGGCTGAAATTTTGTACTTAGGTGTAAAAAAGGCGGGAGCATTTTTAAATATACACCTTTAACCGTCCAAAAAGCAGAAAATAAATTTCCTTTAAATTAATTTCCGCAATTTCGATTTAAAATTAAGGGTTTTTGAAGACTTTAAAATCTGAAATGATATTAGGAACAAAGTAGCCACAAACCTTTAATTAAAAGGAAATTTATTTTCTACTTTTTAGTCGGGTAAAGGGTTATATTTTAAAAAACTAGTTAATGTCCAGCCTTGATAGCGACCTCTAAATATGGTCCAAATGAGCTAATTTTTGGATTACACCCGTCTTTTGATCAATGGAACAAGGGCAAGCTTGTGGAGTCAGAACAATACAACAACAACAATTTCCCATATCGTCGTGAAGCACCCTAATACCCAAAGCTGGGCATTAACTAGTTAATTAGTTAATAGTTAATTAACGAAGTTACATTTTTAGTTGACTTTTAACGTTTCAGTTAATTTTGAAAACCAATTACTTTTTTATTTAGTTAAGTTAAATTTCATCGATTAAATAGCATTAGTTAACTTCAAAATTAAATATTATTAAATGTAAAAAATCAAGTGAGTAAGTTTCAGTCGGGCAAAGACGACTTATATATACCATACACCTACTGGGCCATATTGGTTCCGCCATCTTGTATTTTGAAATTCCGACATCAAATTCGAAATCAGCGACCCCAAAAGCCCCTAGATACCAAGTTTGGAACTATTTCAGCGGAATATAAGTGAAAACACGATTTTCACTTATATGGGAGGTAGACGTGGTAGTCAAACGATTCCGCCCATTTTCAATACCAACTCCTTCTAGGGCCTAAAAAGATAAATCCAAAATTTGGGATCCCCAGCTTTCTTCTAGCTCCTGCAATCGTGTTTACAAGAAAAGAGGACGGACAGACGGATAGGGCTAAATCAACTCAGGAGGTGACGATGATCAAGAATATATATACTTTTCCATACCGGACACTGATGTTTGCTGTTACAAACATCAGACCAAATATACCCATACCTCATGAGGTGTAGGATATAAAAATGTAAAAATTAGGAATTCATACTATTTTTGAACTGATTAAATACACTTGCCGATATATTTCGAAGTATTCATCGTCAGGATGTTACATCGTATTTTCCATTTCTCAAATTTCTCAAAATGGTCTGTGATATTTTTTCTTAACCGAACTTCATTCGTTTCATTATTATTATTTAATATTCTAATAAAATTTGTATGCCTTTATATGAATATAAATAGATAGTTTCATACACGAAATTTCGCTGTTGATAAAAATTGTTATCATTTATTTTAAAGCCAAATTACATTTAGAAGGCTGAAACCAATCGGAAAAGGGTGTGCAAGTGCAGGCATTCAATTGAAATAGTTAAAATTTTTTTTTATGTTTTGAAGAAAAAAAAATTTACAAAAATATGATATAGCGCCGCACACTATTACACTTCCTTCACTCACAGTCACTATCCAACAAGTTATCTTTTCGAATCCGGTCCATGAAAATAAAACTCTTTTTCCTCTGAGAAAACGACGTACGGCCATTCTGTCCAACAATTCATATGGCGTTTTCAAAATGCAAACCAATTCTCATTTCGTTTAATGGAGGTTTCTTCATTGAGCTTGAGTTACAAACATACAGAACGCCAGCCAATTCATACACAAACATCCTCGAAAGAGCTTTTCCAAAATGTTCGGACATTTTTGGGTAATTTTTTTTGGGTCAATGGACCTACCAACACGATAATGGTCGTAAAGTTAAAAGTTGGATCAGAAAGTTGAAAATGTCTGACACAAAGTGTATGATTCCGGCCGCCAATTCTATCACAAATTTCATTACATTTCTTAAAGAAACTGTATGATTCCATGCCAAACTGAATCTACAGAATTATACTAAATAAAGGAAGTAGTAGTCATTACTGATACTTAATAACAAACCATTTTTTAGTAATATCAAATGCATTTCACTTCATTGTTTCTCGATTTTCGAACGTTATAGAAAGTGAACCTTTTCTACTGACGCACTGTACACTTTTTCTACTTGAAAAATGGCCAAAAATAGTTCAAAAAAAATTGAAAAATTTGCTAATTTAAAAAATTTTCTGTTGTGATTCTTATTGAAAATTTCCTGAATTTTTCGAATATGGTTTCGATTTCCGTGTATCTTTTGTGGTTTAGCAAATACAATAGCTGAAAGTTAGATAATTATAATTGTTTTTTTTGTTTTTTAAAAATTTAAAAAAAGTGTAATTTTTAAAGTGTTGTTATGGATAAACGCTTTTAGACTTTTGATGTTGGTTTTTTTATTTGATAGATATATTCATTATCTTTCGAATGAATGTAAACTGGTGAAAATCCAATATGTATGTCGGCTATAGCCCTTAAGAAAATGAAACCTTTTTATAACCCTTATATTAACTTGCTTTGGGTGGACTATATATATATATATATATATATATATCCGCAAATCTGCGGCGAGCTTTTTCATACACTTCCACATGAGCTAGAGAAATTTGGAATACAGATAGAACTCCGGTGACAATGCATTCTATTAAATCTTGGGCTCCATCAGAGGCGTAGGGGGCGTGGGGGGACGAACCCCTATTTAAAATCTGCAATGGTATTCGGAGCAAAGTACTCAAAAACCCTTAATTTTAAATCTAAATTGCTGAAATTAATTTAAAGGAAATCTATTTTCTGCTTTTTAGTCGGTTAAAGGGTTATATTTTTAAAATCTTGTTGTTTACTCTTGTTTATTACTCTTTTTTTTAGTTTTATTTTTTGAACTTTAGCTAAGTTTTAGCTCTAAGGAATCAGAGGGAATCAGCCGGGAGTAGAACCACATTCTTCCTGAATTATCCCTCTACGAAATCTGACTAGAATTTGCTGCGCCCTACTGCGCCACCGGTGCAACACCAGATTCTTCAAGGTCAAAAGTCAAAACATGGTTAATTCACTTTTCTTAAAAAAAATGTTTAATGGTAAGCGATATCATGTTGTATCTTCAACAGAAGTATTCAACTTAACCCTATCTATAATGTTGATAAACATCCCAATTCGCTAAAGTCAATACTTACTTTTCATAAATAACCCAGAATAAACACAAAAATTATTAACATTTTAAAAAAAAAAAAGTTTTTTATTAGAAAAGTAAAATTGTTTGCATTTGGGGCATTTTTGGTGCCAGTTTGATCTACTTGCATTTAGATGGATATTTTTTAATATGAAAATCCTTCTATGTTTATTAGGACACAAACCTTCTAAATTCTGCAATCTGAATGAGTTGTTGTTGTCTCACTACATGTCAGTTTTAGATTCATGGAAAATTTGCAATACAATTACAGTAATAAGTTATACTCAACTGAGTACTTTTTGTGTAATTTATTACAAAAGTAATCAGTACCGCACAGCTTTGGTTAAAAGTTATAAAAATTATTGGTAGAACAACATTTTTTTGTTTGAAAAAAGTTAATTTACAAAATTTTTTTTTTGCTTTTGTTGAATTTTTATTTTACACTATTAATTTTACAATTTAAATATCACTTGAAACTTAAAATTTCTTAAATTTTGTTTTTCGAAATGAGAAAATACAATTTTTTCAGTTTGGGGTCACTTTGTCAAGCCACCCTGTACAAATTAAATTCTTTGTTTTGAAAAATTGGTAGGCGCCTCAATTCTTTACAAAATTTAAAAAAAGGTTCAAAAAATATGCATTTTTTCAAAAGTTTTTTGCCCCTTTCACTTCAAAAAAAATACACTGTGTGACGCAAAAAAAAATTCAGATTTCTGTAATGTTTTAGATAAATTCAACAAAACAAAGTAACGGTTACAAAGTAACGGTCAATAAAAATCAACAACATTAATCTCTTTGAAACCTTGTTCAGTTCGAAACGAAATGTTTGTTTTTCCAAACCAGTGAACCTATTCTATAGACGCGGAATGTATGTACAACGTATAGCATAAAGAGGAAAAATTATATCAAAAATCATAAATTTGTTGGACCAAAATTCAATTCTATACCTTATGGTATTCAAAATATACCGAAAAGTCAGCTGTTTTTGTGAAAATATGAAAAATGTTACAATATGCCACACTTATGTACCAAATTTGGCCAAAATGCCCGCCGAGTTGGAACTTCCTTACATTAAAAAAACAAATTCAATTAGCTTATTACTAAAAAAAAACCCCAAACTCCAAACATTGAGAAAGTATGCCACTTAATTTGTTCCATACTGTATTTAAATGACGCCACTGAAAGAATATTCAGTCTCATATTTTCATTTAAAAAAATAATCAAAAAGTTTTGCAAAAGAAATTTTAGTGATAAAAATTTTCTCCGAATTTTGAGAATTTTTTCAAAATTTAAATTCCGGTTAAAATGGACGAAATGACAAAAAATTTTATAATTTTTTTACCAAAACCCAATTTTTAGAAAAATTCAGGGAAGGCATTGGTTTGACGTTTTCAATGATACCAATCACAATTCTTACATTGGTTTAAACCTCTTTTCTTAGATATCGACATTATAATATATGGAAAATCAGTTTTTGTAACACTTTTTAAAAAGCAAAATAAATGGAAACCATTGAAAAAATTTAGTGAAAATGGGGCAAAATTGTGTTTTGTTGTCTTCAGCTTCCTCCTCATATTCAGAACCGCAGTTTTTGCAAGTGAAATAGCTCCATTGCATGTTGGCACATTTGAAGTGAACAACACGATGTTTGCACTATGTTGTGTCAAGGGTGCCAGTAGGTGGGCACTTTTGCTATTCTGACAGAATCCCAGATTCTTCATCCCCATTTCACAATAATGTTCCATTGTTTGTCGAAAACGTCAAGAATAAAAATTAAACTAAGAATTTCACTCATATTTACCCTTCTATATTGATGAAAAACACATGAAAGTTCACTTAACAAAGATGAACCATTTTTTTACTTTATGAAAAGTTTACGGCAAATGAGATGACACTTTGGTTCTAAGCAAATTGCCGCTGTCATCACCACGAACGTCAGAACTGATGGGTGCCAGTAGATGGGGACCCTTCCCTACATATTTTATTTAACATATACAAAATAAAAATTTAAAAAAGAAAACATATAACAATTCAACGAATTTAATAAGTTCATAATATGTTCAACCAGAGAAATTTTTCCTCGTTTGAGGAAAAATGGGATTGGCTTTGCGCCATAGAAACATTTCCTCATTTGAAAGACGAAATTTTATAATTTAAGGAAAACTTTACTTAAATTTAAAAAAATTTCTTTAAATTATAGAATTTTGTCTTTTAACTGAGGAAACTTTTATGTGACTCAAAATCAATAATTTAATCAAGAAAATGCGATAAATGTTGGCAAAAAGGTGTTCATTGTGTTAATTTTCAATACTTTTCACTTTTGCCCCAAATTCGCATGTCGAAAAGCTTTAAGACTTTTAAATTCTTCATGTTCAGCTAAAACTTTGTATTCCGTGTTTATTTCTTCGATTTGATGAATTTTACCTTTTTGAAATAATCGATGCCTGACTATATTCTTAAAAAATTTAATTATGTTTCACTAATATCGAAATTGTAAAATTGTATCGAAAATGTCTCTGTAGTACTGACGTACTTTTTTAAATGTAATTGTATTGAAAAAGTACAACTGTATCTCAAAACCCATCCCTGCTATGGATAAATCTTTTATAAAAACATAAAATTGGCATCAGTGGAAAGATAATTTCAATGTCTTTCGTATGATGCCAATCATTGAAAGCTTTTTAAGAAGTTCAGGATCAAAAAAGGACTATTTGTTTACTTGGACCCCAAAAATTGTTTTAATAAAAGATAAACGTTTAAATGTGATCTTAACCAAGTATGTACATTGGACCGTCTCGAAAAAATGAAGTTGTCCACACACCATCTAATTTGAAGCATATTTAAAAGGAGATTCCGAAAAAAAATTTAATTTTTTTTTGGCCGATCGTAGAGGTAGCGCATCGACATATTTCTTCATATTGTCACCATTTATGGTATATCAAAATTTTTGTCTCGAGGAGACCTACAATAATGCATCAGAGGTCCTTGCTCTTAAGTACACCCTTCTAGTACTTACCCACCAGATCTCAGTTAGAACCACCCTAATGTACCATTCCAAGTGCAGAAAATTAAAGCTCTCGAAAAATCATTAAACTATTGCAAAGGAAGTATACCGAATGCCATTATAACTATTTATAAAAAATATAATTAATATTTTTACCGAACGTAGGGGTAGCGCATTGACATATTTCATCATATTGTCACCATTTATGATCCGATTTTAAAGCATAATATATCAAAATGTTTGTCTCCAGGAGACCTACAATGCCTCATACGTCATTGCCATCAATTACACCCCTCTAGAACTTACCTACCAGATCTCAGTTAGTACAACCATAATGTACTCTAATGTATGCATTGGAATGTTTGCTTTTTCAACTTCTCAACTTCTACAACATGAATTAAAGAAATTAAAGTAAAATCGAATTTAGTGTTTAAAGTCGATGTCCAGCAACTCGAAGGACCTCCACTTTAATTTATTTATTAACCTACTTTTAATCGATCAAATCCCGACGTGATTCAAGTTGACTGTATTTGTGCCGGCTCTCGAGTTTAGCTAAAATTGTAGGTCTCCTCGAGACAAAAATTTTGATATATTATACATCAAAATCGGATCATAAATAGAGACAATATAAAGAAATATGTCGATGCTCTACCTCTACGATCGGCCAAAAAAAAAAGAAAAATTTTTTTTTGTCTGTCTGTCTGTCTGTCTGTCTGTCTGTCTGTATTTCTGTCTGTCTTTCTGTCTGTCTTTCTGTCTGTCTTTCTGTCTGTCTGTCTTTCTGTCTGTCTTTCTGTCTGTCTTTCTGTCTGCCTTTCTGTCTGTCTTTCTGTCTGTCTTTCTGTCTGTATTTCTGTCTGCCTTTCTGTCTGTCTGTCCGTAACGCTAACCAAATCAAAATTACGAAATCAACTTAAAAAATTTTTTTAAGTTGTTAAACTTGTTTTTTTTTTAAATGTTAGCCATTCTGGTGTTTTGTCCACACGACGCTGCGGTCCTGAAACGGAACCAGAGCCACTTACAATAAATAAATGTTAGTCGCCCTGGTGAGGTATCGAACCCCCGACGCTGCGATCGTAAGTAAGATGAAGTAGCCAACTAAACGACTACTTACCAAAGCCACTTTGACTTATACAATACCTTTAGCTAATATCGTTTCTTTTTTTTAAATTTTTACGAAAGTGTTTTTTAATCAATTCCAGGGGGGTTTCCACCAAAAATGGTTAATTATGGTTTTTTTCTCGTATTTTTCTTCATCTAAAATGAACTTAAAATTAGTTTCTTTTCCCCATACAAGTGTTAGCCCGTTTTGGGCAACTTTAGGGTCGGGTTAAAATTTCACACTTAAGAGTTTTGGGTGTATTAGCGTTATTTAAGCCACTTTCGGAATCGGTCGTGCAAATTTGTTTTTTTTTTACAGTTCCCAGTAAACATAATGAATCCGAAAAGAGTCATAAATGACTAATTTTTCTCATAATGAATACTAAAAAGAGTCTGGAAAGAGCGTGTTTTCCCATGAAACTGTCCCCTCTTTATGAGTCCAATTATGAGCCATAAAATACTCTTTTATGACTCTTAATCAACTCACCAAAGACTCAGAAAAGCTTCTGAAAAGAGATAAAAATGAACCCTCAAAAAATGTCAAAATTAATTTTTAAAAAATTTGTTTAAATATCAAATAATTACAAAAAATCAAATATTAAATAAAAAACTTTTTTTTTGTCGGGATTCGAACACGACACCTCATGTTTCGTAGCTCTGCGCTCTATCCCCTGAGCTACTTCGTTTCTATCATTCATACCGATAAAAACAAACCTGTTTCATTATTTATGTTCATAAAATCTAAACAAATAAGACTCTTTTCGGAGTCTATTTGAAGTGCTCATAAAATCATCAGAAATAATACTGTTTTCTGAGTCGTATTTCTGAGCGCTCATAAACTCATCATAAGTAAGACTCCTTTCTGAGTCATATTTTTTGAGCTCTCATAAAATCATCAGAAATAAGACTCTTTTCGGAGTCATAATTCTGAGCGCTCCTAATATTGTTTGCTGGGTT
This sequence comes from Heteromyza rotundicornis, assembly GCA_951394025.1. NCBI lineage: Eukaryota > Metazoa > Arthropoda > Insecta > Diptera > Heleomyzidae > Heteromyza > Heteromyza rotundicornis. Next base: position 24,409,278 of record OX596011.1, on the reverse strand, counting down.
CTAATGCACAACTCTTTAATGTATATACACACACAAAAAATTATTTTTGACATAAACCAAAGTTGCCACCTTTAAAAATAACACCGCCACAAGACTAGCGTTGCCACCTCACACGGTGGTGGATTAGATTTTCATATTATAGTGTGTTCGGACTGCGTCGAAACTACCTAATTTTGAGTTCATTCGTAATTTCGGCACAAATTACTCTCAAAATGTGGTAATTTCCCATATATTTGTTTAATATCCAAATTACCAATATTGAAATAATATCAACAAAAATACGTTTAAATTGACGAGGAAATTTGAATACAACCCTGAAAATAAAACATACCACAAACAATGGATTATCCTAAATCCAAACTGTAAAAAAAAAAAAAAAAACACAAATAAATTTAAAAAATTTTTTAAATAATGGAAAATAAAAAAATAAAAAAGAAAGTTTGGTCTGCTTTTGATGAACAGATTTGAATCGAGTTGTGGGCAGATAAAATAGCGGATTTACGTGGTGCTCGAAGGAACGAACACATTTATGAAGAGATGCGAAGCGCACTGGAAAAGTTTGATTGTTATTTTTCAGCCGGGGAAATAAAAATTCAAATTACGAATATGCAAATATTTTTAAAAAAATGTTCTCAAAAATATTTTTCTCAACTGTCAAAATGAAACTTCAAACTAAATTACCTACTTAAATTAAGTAAGTTCTAGCCAGTCCGGTCGTATTCTTAGACTTTCATATTTGCATATATTCCCAATACAACACTAAAGTCACCACACACCAACGCTAAATACCGCAACCAATAAAAATGTATATCAGTTATAAATTTCATTAGCAAGAACGAACTATTCAAGAAACGTTTTTTAGCAAGTTAAAAAATTGCAAAAATCGAATGATTAAATCGCCTTGCAATTAAAATAATCGACAATCGGAAAACATTTTTCGCCTTAACAGGTGAAAACTGTGTTAGGTGGCAATGTTAGCCTTGTGGCAGTATTATTTCCTTAAAGGTGGCAATGGTTTCTCTCAAACATGGTTTTTTTGGGTGTGTAGACACATTAAAGTGTTCACCATACAGCTTGCTGAACTTAATAGCCATTAGCTGAAGTCATTTAAGAGCTGGCCGTGGGTCAGTTGGTTAGAGCTTCCGCTTTCTCTGCGGCAGTAATAGGTTCAAGGCCGCCAGCGGTGATAGTTTTGTTTTTTAAATCCATTGCTTTTTTTCCTTTTTTTTAATCTTTTTTTTATGTAACAGTTCAACTTCCACATTAGGCCACAACAACATTATCAAGAAATGTCATTCTATTCTTCACAAAATTTAATAAAAGGGTGTTCAAAATGTTATCAAAAACTAGTTTTCTACTAATATGGTCTTTTTTATATTTTATGAGTGATGAAAAGTTATACTAACTTTTCTTGTAATAATCTTTTTTATGAAAAAATTTAAATATTTATCCCGAAAATCCAGGGATTTTGCAAAAAATATCTCGGGATTTCCTGTATTAAAAATGGACCGTGATCTCGGGATTTGAGAAAGCCCTAATACTAGTACACGTGAAATAATATGTATTATGTATTATAACAAAATTTCTAAATATATATGCTAGATTCAAAAAAAATCAAATTGTGTAAAAATATTTTCTTTTAAATATTCATTTGCCCTGTTGAATGTTCGTGTGTGCCTCTTAGCGATTCGTGAGTGGTTTTTAGTCGTGCGTGGGTGTGCGTTAGTGTGCGTGATTAACTTAGGAGAATTATCCGTTAGGAGAATTATCCGTCAAAAATGGACCAAAATGGATTTTTTCTGGATCTAAAACAATTTTAAAAATTTAGTTTTTTTTTTTTGGCCCTTACAAATATTAGCCCGTTTCGACCTGTTTTTTCTCCTTGAATCTTGGGCGCGACCCCTAAATGTTATCCGAACGGCAGTCTGCACTAATATTACAGTTTTTGGATCAAATATATCAAAATTACCGATAAAATATCGAAAAGTTATTATATGGTTGGAAATGTCGAGTTGTGAATACCATACAAACTTATACACAGAAATTTAAACTATTTGTTTTTTAAAATTTACAATTTCCAAACATAAAATTTAGAACTATCGTTTTGCATATTTCAGGCAGTCGCGTTAATCAAACGAGCCGAAGGCATAGTGACTCTTGTAGTTATGAGTCTCAAGAGTGAGGAAGCACTACGTGATGAAAAAGAAGCTGAAGAGAAACGTAAAGCTGGTTCGTAAACTCTAAACTCTAAATATTGAATTTATACTTAAGCCTGGTTTTCATTATGTCATAATCAATGGCGTTTTTGTGAGTTAAGTGGAAACAGGCTGGCATTTCATCGTAAATTTCACGAACTGGGCATTGGGGCATTGGGGGTTTCAACCAAAAAAGATCTTATGTTAGATTATGTAATTTAATTTATATTTTTTGACAAAAAGTAGAGTAACTATAAATTTTCCCATAGAAAACACGATGATTAGAGATTTTTAAATACGGAACAAGAGCAAGCCGAAATATTTGGGGAATTATACGAATTATCCAATTTTGATCAGCCCCAAGAAAAATTTCTATATATTCTGGTAGAACAAACAATCGCTCGTATGGCAATATATTCTTTTAGCAACAAAAAAAGTTGTTCCTTTAATTTAAGCCCAAATTTCTTAAAAGAGAGTCTTGTAAGATATTTGCACTAAAATTCAATAAAACCCCTTTTTCTACTACAAAAATATATTGACATACACCGCGTATGAGTAATAAAAAGCATAACACAATTTTTCAATTAAAAAACATAAACAATTGATCTAGAAAAACTGACCACGGGCGATTGTTTATTCACAGCCCCACTAGAATATATATGGTTGTGTCGCTGTTATAAAATACACCATTAATGTAGCCCAAGATTTGTATGGGGAAATTTCAAATTGGTTTTTCCCGTTGAGGCGCCCCAAAAATGTTGTATTGGGTCTAAAAATTATTGTCCCAAAGTTTCATCCCAATCGGATAACTCTAGACTGCCTTATTGTTTGATTTAAGGTGGTCAAATCTGCAAAAAGGTGAACCCCACCCTATATATAATCTGCGATAATTATTACACCGTAGAGTCAGTGTCGAGAAGCCGCATAAATGTCGAGGCACAATACAATGCCAAAACTGCCAAGAATTTGGTCATTCGAAAAAATATTGTACACTTCCCAGTGTGTGTGTTATTTGTGGTGACCTTCAACAGACCCAATTGTGCCCAAAATCGAGAGAATACGTAAACGTTAGGCATTGCAGTAACTGCTATGGAAATCACACTGCCAACTACAGAGGGTGTTCAGTCTACAAAACCCTTAAAAATAAGCCCTCAAGAGCAACAACAACAACAATTTGTATACGCAAATGTACTCAAAGGCAATACCCAAGACCCTCCAGTTTCTCAACCTGCTCAACAGAACATTGGCCTTGAACAAACACTCCAGATGTTTATGCAAAATATGATGCAGGCGATGATACACAATCAAAACCTGCTAGTCCAGACTCTTGTAAAAAATAAGCCATTAATGTGATAAAATATCCTTTTGGAACGCGAACGGATTATGCCAACATAAATTGGAACTTATTCAATTCCTCCATTCAGATCATCCTATCTGAAAAAAATTCTGACCTTGGTTACCCGAAAACTTGAAAATGAATTCAAATCGAAAAACGAGAATGATCTGCATCAATACATGGATAACCTTACACCGACGAACTCAACAAATTACTAACTTTGACGGGCCACAGAAAATTTAAACCCAATATTGCAGAATCTCCAATTCGAAATAGGTATGGCTTTTGCATATCATCTACAGAAGGTGTTCACTCCAAACTCCCCAGCCGCAAATTGTTCGTTACCACATTTCAAAAACAGGCCAAACTCTAACCCACTACTCATCAGAAGAAAAGCACTATGGATGATATTGCCAAGTTGAACCCAAAAAAAGCTCCAAGTCATGACTTAATAACGGCTAAAATCGCGAAAGCGCTGCCATCAATTGCTGTTACTCAGTACCGTCATTACCCAATGAAATGGAAGTTGTCGCAGATCACGATGATTCCGAAACCCTGCCAACGTGAGATCATACCGTCCAATAAGTTTACTCTCTACCCTATTGAAGCTTTTCGAGAAACTCATGATAAAAATTATGCTACCCACAATACTCGCTAAAGGTGTAATACCCAATCACCAATTTGGATTTAGCGAAAAGGACGGCACAATTGAACAGGTTCACACAATCAAAAAAACCTTCGAAAAAAATCAATACTGCTCAGCTGTATTCCTTGATATTACCGAAACTTTTGATAAGGTGTGGCATAAAGGATTGATATCCAAACTAGAGATGGGCGCGTGAGTGAATTTCTCTCACGATCACGCACGATCACGCGAGAAAAAAAGTTAATCACGCACACTTACGCACGACAAAAAGTCAATCACGCACACTCACGCACGACTAAAAACCACTCACGAACCGCTAAGAGATACTACAAAAATTCATAAGGGCAAATAAATATAAAAAAAAAAATATTTTTACTAGATACAATTTGATTTTGTTTTCAATCTAACATATATATTTAGAAAATTTGTAATATACTTTTCTTTTATGTATAAGGAAATCTAAAAATAATACATATTATTTCACATGTACGAGTATACAAATGTTACATTTTTATTCAAAGAAACACTTTTACAAAAATATAAGACCCTATTTACACTATCATTTCCATTTAGAAGAATATGACAAACAGCTAATAAGAACTGCTGTAGTGAAAACGGGCTAGAAAATTTTGCACCGAAAATCTATACAAAAAACATAAAAGTTGGCAACTCCATGATTTGCTTATTTACATTTTCATATAAAAACTGTCAAATTTCGGAATGCCCAGGTAAGTGTAAATTCTAAAAACGGCATGGAAATGAAAGTGTAAATAGGCTCTATGAATGGATCAGACTTGTAAAGTAATTGATTACTTTCGTAATGATTATTGACATCGAAAATTTAAATTGAATGCAAATGACTGTGGAAAAATAAATAAAATGTTTTGAACTATCTCAAAATGGCCGCCAGTTAAAACAGTGTTGCCAACTTAAAGTTCTATACTTCTAAAAAAACACCTATATATAAAATTATAAAGTGACTCACGCACGAACGTAATCACGAATGGCCGATCACACACACTCACGCACAAATTGAAATTTTCAATCACGCGTGTCACGCCATGTCACGACAAAATCACGCGTGACTCACGACGCCCATCTCTAATCCGAACTACAGCATGCACATTTTGCTTGAAAACTACTTGGCCCGCAGAAAATTGTAAACATAAAAGTTTCGTTTCTCGTAGATTTGATATTCTTGCCGGTGTACCCCAAGGCAACGTCCTTGGCCCCCTCCTGTATATACATTTTACAGCTGATATGGCCACCAATAATCAGACCCCTCATTTCAACATTTGCCTATGACACCGCAATATTGTGCTCGCACTCAAACCCTATGTTGGCATCATAACAACATTTGAACAAAATTTGGCTTTCAAAGTGGAGAATTAGAGTCAACGAGTCAAAGAGCGCCCATCTTATTTTCACCCCAAGTAAAGATACTTGCCACACGCTTAAAATAAATGATAGTGTTATACCACAATGTACTGAAACTAAATATCTTGGTATGCATCTCGATCGCAGACTCACCTGGAAAGAATCCATCGAGTCTAAAGTTACATAGATCAAACTTAAAAACTCGAACTCAATTAATCTCGAAGCAATCGAGATCCAACACCACATATAAAATCCTTTTTAACAAAAGTGTAAATAAAACCATATGGGCATATGGGATTGAACTCTGGGGAACAGCATCTCCGTCAAATGTTGAAAAACTGCAACGAACGTAGTCGAAAATTCTGCGACAAATCGTGAGAAAAAAAGCACTCATCCACAGAGACTTGCAAATACCGAAAATATCTGAAGAGATCCCTAAACGTACAACAAAGTATGTTGATAAGCTGAAATTGTATCTAAATATTCTATGTCTAAGGCGTAACTATTCTATTGCTTCCGACTTCCCGATTATGCCGGCATGCAGTCGATGTCAACATCCTACGAAGTCAACATCACCTTGATGCCGCCATAACCATCGAGTACTGCATAACGCTGTCCAAATCGTTGTATTTGCTTAAATTGTTAAATGTTAACAAAATTGTTAAATTGCACCATTACAAATTATTGTTAGTTCTAAGTATTTAGAAAGATCCAATAAATCCAAATATTAAGTTTTAAAAATGTATTATTGTTATAATGTTATGAATAGAGCTCGGAAAAAACAGCACAAAGTTTTTCAAAACGAGCAATAAGCTCAATTCGGGCAAAATAAGCGCAAAAGAAACACGCGTAAGCACACTTAAAAAAATGTTGGGTAGAAGGGGGCGCAACGACACATTTTTTTCAAAGATTTTAAAAAAATTAACCAATTATTGTTTCTTACAAATTTTTTTACACTTCGAAACTTACATTTATTAACTTTAATATCTTAACGCCTGAAAGCATATATCTAAAAGCTTTCCACTACTTTTTCAACGAATTTCAAAAATAGCCAAAATGGCGAAACTGCCCCACCCAAGGGGTAGAATCGCCAAGGGGTATAATTTAAAAACGACCAGACTTTTTCGGCAAATGTAATATTTTATTTAAGTATTGACTATCAAAAGTTAAAATAAGACATTAAACAAATGCCTTAAGTAGGAAAAATTTTTCAAAAAATGTAAAAAAGTAAGTAAATGAGATCCGAGTTAAATGCAACTTTCCAAACTATTTTTCTATATAAATTGATGAACTTAAATCATTGATTCTTCTTTTTCTCTTTAACATTTTTTTCGTCGGTTTTGTTATACCAAATACACTGACGTATGTGCCCCAGGCGCGATTCGGTGAATGTGCCCCAGGTGTTTCCAATCACACAAATTCTTTTTTCATATTTTTACTTTTAAGAAATGGAATAAAGTCGAGCTTTTATTCCATGCATTAATATCAACGGGATAACACCAGAAAGTATAAATTTCCTAATGCAAAAACTTAATATATTATCACCAAATTTACTTACAGAAATTTTCGCAGCACCCCTAAAAACAAACAAACAAACACGTTTTGCCGTGATCACGATTGAAGTAGAAAGGACATCTACTTAGGGAATAAACTTTATCGATATATGCACAAACTACCCATACTGTCAATTTCAAACAGTTTTTAGTTTTTAAAAAAGATCAAAAAGACAACATAAATCTAATAAACACATAAACGATCGCACCGAAAGCGACGATTTAAAAAAGTCAAAATAATGTTTAAAATATACAATACCTAACCACTGCTATTATGATCTTTTAAGATTGTTCATTAATTCCATATTGACTTTTTTTCCACTTTTGAGAAGCTTATAATGTCAACAATCAAATATTATTAAAACAATAACAAATATTTCCAAAAAAAAAATGTTTTTACTTCCCACGATTGAAAATAAATTGGAATAATGTCAATTAACACTATTTGTTGGAATTATAATTGCTTCTTTTGTCTTTTAAAAATACACTTTTTCATTGACTTGATGAGATATTGGCACTATAGAGTCGTAGACTTGCCGTTTTTTTCTTTGCTAAGGACGTCAAAATCGAGTTTTGGCTCGTTTTCCATTTGTCGTTTCTTTATTGACCATAGGGACTTTTGGATTGAGGTCAGGGGTGTCAAATGTAAGTCTAGAACATTTAAACCTTGATTTAAAACCAGATTTTCGGTCCTTTTAAAAAAATATGTCACTTTACCAAATTAATTTATTTAGAAAAAAACGCAATTTCTTAAAAAAGTTTAAAAATTTGTATTACTTTACTTTCTTTTGCAAAGTTATATGTTTTCACTAAGATTGAATTACATCCAAATTTTGACATATAAACTTTTTTTTTCTAACTTTGACTTTTTTAAGCGAAATTTTTTAAATGTTTGTGATAAAATGCTATAAGGATAAAAAGGATAAAAATAATCTTAATTTAAGAAAAAAATCGGTACAAGCATGAATATTTATGACTAAGAAAAATTAATTGATCTCTAATTTATGCAATACATAACAGCTCTCTCTGTGTACACAGAAAAAAAAGAAAGGTTAATCTAACCAAAAAACGTGATAATTAAACTATTTTTTATTTTATATGGAAAACACACAACAAAACACACAACAACTACAAAAAATTGGTAAACCGATCCAAAAAAATTGTGACGACTCTGTTGCGGTTCGCAACTTGTATGAGCACATGCGATATTTGAATTTTGTTATGAGTGGATGGGCGGTGCCACGCCCACTTATCCAGTCTAAAAACATGACAACGATACTTATTTATGCTTAAAAATTCAAAAACAACCATTTAATGTAATAAAACTATTTTGTCTAGCCAACTTGTACTAAACAAAACACTGCGCGTTGTCCAGCCATTTTAATTTTTTATACCCCCACACTCACTGTGGCAGGGTATACTAACTTTGTCACAACGTTTGTAACGCCCATAAGGAGGCGTGTCCGGTATGGAAAAGTATATATATTCTTGATCAGTATCACCTCCTGAGTCGATTTAGCGATGTCCGTCTGTCTGTCCGTCCGTCTGTCCGTCTGTCCGTCTGTCCGTCCGCACGATAGCGGTCGCAGTTTTGGAGATATCGACTTGAAACTTTTTTTACATGTTTTTCTCGTGAATACTGAGATCAAGTTCGAGAATCAGCCAAATCGGACAAAAACTGGGCGTGGCTCCCATACACCGAAAAAAAAGGTAAAAATTTTTTATTGTTGTATTCGATTGGAAATGTTTAGAAACGTATTTTTGACATGGTCCGAGGTTCCGAAGCCACATATATAAGGTCTAAATGGGGTCTTGAGACCAATTTTTTTTTTTTGGTGGATTTAATTGGAAATTTTTAGAAATGGATTTTGGACATGGTCCGAGGTTCCGAAGCCACATATATAAGGGTCTAAATGGGGTCTTGAGACCAATTTTTTTTTTTGTTGGATTTAATTGGAAATTTTTAGAAATGGATTTTGGACATGGTCAGGGCTCCAAAACCACCTATAATTGGCTCAAAATAGGGTCTTGAGACCACATTTTTTTATGATCGAGGTACTTCTTCCTACTGTGTGGGGGTATTTCAACTTCGGTATAGCCGAAGATAGTCCACTCTCTAGTTTTGATAAAAATTTGTTTTTCGTTTTGATTTTTAAACGTACAAATTATTTTTTTAATGTTTAGTTTAGTTTTTTTTTTGTCAAATGCTTGACCATTGCCCAATTTTACTCATTAATTGCACTTTTGGATTAAGAAGCATAATACCATGTCAGCACACAAAGTATCCCAGATGTATTTTGAAGTAATACTTAAATTGTATGAGTGATACCACGCTCCTTTGACCACTCAAGTCCAAAGTAGTACACAAACCTTCCGGAGCTCACAAATAAACGTATGGTGTTTGTATGGTTCTGATACGTTCAGTGGTTTAGCAGTGATGTTCACTCATACATACGCACCAACGTTTTTATATATAAAGACAATTTTTTTTTATATTTTTAGATAATTATTTGAATTTAAAAGGCTTTCTTTGGTTGCAAACAAATGAAAAAAAGCGTCAAGTTTGGACAAGATTGCAACCAAAACAATACTAATGGATGCATTCATTGCTCATACGCGAACAATTTTACATGGTACGCGAACAATTTTGAGTTGGTTCCATTTACCACGTATTATGGTTGCTGCATTTTTAATCGTCTTTTTTGGTTAGATTTACCTACTTTTTTTTGAGTGTATTAACCTGTTTATCAACCCAATTCGGTTCTATAGGAAATTTTGGAAAAACATACTTGGATTCTATAAATGACCAAATTGAGGGGGTGCACTTATTTAATTTAATAAAAACAGCAGCTCTAGTTAAAATAAATTAATACTTTGCAGAGGTCAAAGTGGAAGCCGAAAAACCGCAAGATCCTTCAGTTGCGGAGATAAAGCCGAATAAAAAAACTCTTATCGAAGTTAAAGTGGAGGGAAAACCGCTTGGCGTGATTGTTGCGGGTGGCAAAAACAACTATGTTAAAGTAATAATTGCTATACTCTGTACTCTATATCTCTGAGACAACTCTAATATTTCAATAATTTTTTGCAGACCGGTTGCGTCATCACACATATTTACCCTGAAGGAGTACTAGCTGCCGACAATCGTCTCAAAGTTTTTGACCACATTGTCGATGTGAATGGTGCCCCAGTAAACTGCACCGCTATGACTACGCTGATGGTGCATCAAAAATTTCATGCTACTTATGCGAAGGTCGTTTCATTTCAAGTATACCGAGCTGACCCACCAGAAGTTGAAAAGTTTAATGTAGAATTTATGAAAAAGCCCGGCAAAGAATTGGGTCTGTCATTGGCGCCAAATGACCGAGGTTGCACCATATCTGAAATTGTAAGATAACCCTTGATCAAACATTTTTAACGTAACACCACCAAATAACTCAAAACTTTGTAGACTTCTGCTGGATACGCCGACATTGATAACAAATTGCAACGTGGTGACATTATCACGAAATTCAATGGTGAATCACTTGAAGGTAGCTCTTTCCCAGAATGCTATGCTCTTTTTAAGGGAGCCAACGGAAAAACATCCATGGAAATCACTCGACCCAAACCGACTGTTCGTACGGAAGCCAGTAAAGCTTAAAAGTGCGCTAAATTATAAAGAAAATGATCTGTTAATGTGTTGTAGGGGGTTTTAACTTCTTCATTTCTTCTTAATTCAAGCATCGAAAATCTTCAAATACAATAAAGACATTAGACAAATTTAGTTTCAAATCAAGACCGTCCTTAGAAGTCGTTTTTGTTTATTAATAAAAGTCTTCTTTATACCAGATACTGGTTTAATAACCCGACGTTGCTCGGACAGGTACTTTCAGTAGCGAAAGTACTCCCCCTGAGCCCCCCTTAAACCCCCACTGAATCACTCTCCTGGAACAACCACCCTCCAACCGACCGTGAACCCCTGGAAATCCCAGTGATCACCCAACTTGCAGTAGTGAAAGTACCTTCTAGTAAACCCTCCCGTGCACCTTCCCATAACATTCCCGTGAGCTATCCCGTAAACCCCCATCTTGAATTCCCCGACCATAAATAACATCATCCCTATACCAAGTTTAACACTATTTCGATGTAATTTTGAAATTTTGGTAGCCATATTGGATCCGCCATTTTGAATTTGGAAATTTGACCATTAAATTCAATCGAAACAAACTCTACATGGTTTAACAGTCAATATGGTCGAAGAGGTAGGAATCGATTGAGCACTTGTACAGAGTCAAGCACAATAGTCTGCAAACGGTGTCAGTTCGACTCAAGCTCAACTGTTTCTGTCGATTTTGTTTGGTTTTAAAAACGAATTCCAATTTTATCTTGCCATATATTTGGTTGGCTCTTCGTGATTTTCATTTAGGAACTGCTAATCGCTCGTAGTATTCGGTCATTAAATACAAAAATATAAAACCAGAATATTAGCTTAAATTCATGTACATACATAGAAAAGCAACAATTTCTGTTTTGGGATTCGAGTATTTAAATCAGTGCATACAGTATGGCCAAAGAGAGAAGTGCATAGAAGGGTTAATACATGCATTTTAGTGAGAATGGTTTTAATATTTAATTGTGATGACCCAAAAATATGGGTCATCACATTCCAATGATATTTCATTTTTTTTTCTTTATATTATTATTTTCTATTTTATAGATTACACTTTTTGTGGTTTTCAAACTATAACTTTTAAATGGATACATTGATTTTAAAAGAAAATTGTCAGCCCTACAACTTTGTTGAACATAACTTTTTTGTATCTTTTATGGTTTTTAATAATACGAGAGCTCAAACACAGAAAAAACGACAAATTTTTCAATGTTATCCCTTTTAAAATTACGGAATTTTCCTTTTAATGGTAATTCATTTTGTTAAATGAGAAACTACAACTTTTTCTTATGTATTTTTTCACGCTGAATCCGAATATAAATTCATAGCACACATAGTTTTGAAATTATTCTCAGTTATTTGGAGCCCCAAATGATACTGCGATAGCAGTATCACAAGCCATAAAAATGAGATCCAAAGAAGAACTTTGCAAACAAATTTTGTACATTTAAACTAATAATCCAAATATTGGGTACAAAAAGTTAGCAAAACTCGCAAAAATTACATATGCGACCGCGCGAAGGACCGTTTTGCGATTTCAGGAGAATCTCTCGATTAAGGATAAGCCAAGAAGTGGACGTCCTAAAGGTTCAACGGACGCAAATCTGGATAAGAAAGTGGTATCCATTGTGAAGAAGAACCATTCCATGTCAACAAGAGATATTGGCAAAAAAGCAATGACAACACATGTGCAAGTCATTCGAATCAAACAGCGAAATGGTATAAAAACATACAAAAAGAAAAAGTTCCAAAACGCAGCGAAAAACAGACTAAAAAAAGAACTTCTCTTGTTGTGCGAAACGAAACTGGCAAACAAAAACTTCTGCGTAGTTATGGACGACGAAACATACGTGAAAATGGACTTAAGGACTTTGCCTGGTCACCAGTTTTACTCAATGCAGTTTTACAATATCCATTTGGTTACAAAAGACATCAATCCACCAAATGTACCAGAGTGTCGACCAATTGAGCGATTTTGGGCTCTAGTGAAATCTAATCTGCAGAAAATGTGTAAATCAACCAATTCTGTCGCGGAAATGAAAGCTATGTGCCGAAAAGCATCCACTTAAGTGAGTGAATCGGTTGTACAAACCTTGATGGAGGGTATTGCAAGAAAAATTCGCGCATATGGACAACAGCGCATAAATTGACGTAACTTTTTCTATTTTTTTTCTGCAATAATATATTTTCAATTTTGTTAAACTTTCTGTACCGGTCCTTAAAGGTGTTTTTTTTACATCAATAAAAATACTTCGAAAAATATATAATGGCGATGCCATTGGGAAGAAATCCATGGCCACGGATCTATATCCAAATGTACTTCGACTTATACAAGTGACTAACAATTTTTTACACAATTATGGCTCTAAATAACGTAGAATAATTTCAAAACTATGCGTGGTAATTATTATATTCGGATTCAGCGTGAAAAAATACATAAGAAAAAGTTGAGCTCTCGTATCTTAAAAACCATAAAAGATACAAAAAAGTTATATTCGACAAAGTTGTAATTTTCTTTAAAAAATCTTCTAACATTTTTGGAATTAATGTTACCAATTTCAAGTTACAGTATTAAAACCAAAAATAGGGCATTTTTGGCGTTTGAGGAAAAATGGGGCATGCTGGTTATTTTCGGATTCAGCGTGGCAAAATACATAAGAAACAATCAAGTTTTATCATTTACCAAAAGTACTGTCAACCAGTGTTATCTAGAGAGTGGACTATCTTCGGCTATGCCGAAGCTGAAGTATTGAGACCAAATAAACAAATTTGGTCTCAATACCCCAATACCCCATGTCCAAAATCCGTTTCTAAAAATTTCCAATCGAATCCACAAAAAAAAAATTTGGTCTCAAGACAACATTTTGACCCTTGGACCATGTCAAAAATACGTTTCTAAACATTTCCAATCAAATACAACAATAAAAAAAAAATTGAAAAATAAACAATTTTTTTTTTATGGGAGCCCACCCTAGTTTTTGTCCGATTTGGCTGATATTTGAACTTGCTCTTACTTTTGAAGAAAAAAACATGTTCCCAAAATTTCAAGTCGATATCTTCAAAACTGCGACCGCAATCGTGTAGACAGACGGACGGACGGACATGGCTAAATCGACTCCGGCGGTGATGCTGACCAAGAATATATATACTTTTCCGTACCGGACACGCCTCCTTATAGGCGTTACAAACGTTGTGTCAAAGTGAGTATACCCTGCCACAGTGAGTGTGGGGGTGTAAAAACGCTAGAGGAAACAATGAAATGTAAAATCGCCGACTAGTTTAATATTAAGTAATTTTATCCCAATGGGAATTCGCATTTTATGTGTATAAGCAATTAAAATAAATGTACATAATAATCCTATGTAAACAACTAATACCTAATTTACCTGTAAAGGGGCGAACAGCGGAAAATGCCAACTCAGGCAAAAAGTTGAGTAATTTTTACCCAAACCAAAGATGACTCAGCAACGCACATAAGGGAACCATGAGAAAGAGAAGGACGGCGATATGATTACATACAGATCAACAATTAACAAGGCAACAAATCACCACGGCAAGCGACGAAAATCCAACTACATTTCACCAATGGTCATTGTTGAAAGATGAGGGTATAAAAGCGGTGGACGAACCTGATTCGGTCTCATTCTTTACGGATTCCCAAGCAGGTAAGTCGCACATAGCTCATCAATATTTTTAAATTTTATTTTTGATATTTACTAATTCTTTTGTTTGTTTTAGTATTTCTTTTTGATTTAGCACAAGGAGTGGGATAATGGCCTGGTATGGGTTTGTTCTCACGAACGGCCAGGTCATACCTGCACGCAGAAGAGTGGAAGCCTTCATGACAAAGTCACAGTAACCACCAGTTGATAAATAACATAAATGTATTACGCCAATCAAACGCTCTGTTACAGGAAATTGAATTAATTCTTTGATATTTTTAATCATTCTCTTTTTTCCCAATAATAATAATTATTTTATATTGTTGTTTTCTTATTGCACCTTTCAACATTGCCCATATATATACAATTGCAAATTGAAATAACCAAGAAAATAAAAGATGCTCGTTCTTTACGGATTCCGAATTAGTTTCAGAAATATCGAGCCAATCAGAGGCACAGCAAAGGTCGTGAACATTAGCGAGCGAGTGAACCACCAGGACAAGCACGTCACACATTTTGCTAGTCCAAGTTATCAGTCGCCACAGCAAGTGCCCCATCAAGCCAAGTTTCTACGTATCCCTCAGAGGCGGGACGCCACCCTTCCTGAAGTAACAAATTGTACGACGCACCGATTCCACCAGAGAGCGGTTGAATTTCCCCGACATCGGGTCTGCGTTGCCTAAACCCCAGTTTACACGTCACATTGAACGTTCAAGTTCCATTTATATTCGTTCACGCTCAGCTACGCCACGATTCACACCTTGCTACGCCTGCGTTCGTACTAGCCTCGTCCACGTATAACATACACAAGTTCCCCTTGAACTCACGCTCGCATTACGTTCGCAACGACTACGCATCAACGCCGTATCAGCAAAGGCCCACCATTACGCATCGTTTTCTACGCCAGCACCGATCGCCATTGCCTACGTCTTCGCATCGTTTCATCAGTATTCGACCGCCAATTCAACGGCGCGGCTACCGATCACGAACGCGCCTAATATCCAACCAACACCCGATAGTACACCATCATCTCCAGTCATCCGAGTCGCCGAGAAGCTGTTACGCCAACCAACGACGACCACATGCCACTGCTCGCCCCAAACCTAAAATCTGCAACTTTTACTTATATTTTTTATTTAAAAAAATGTCTTTTTGAATTTAAAGAAATCTCTGCGAATTTATAAATTTTTCTGTGTACGTAGCCATGGACATCCGACGAGTGCTTACTTCAGCAACGTTACAGTTTATACAATTTTCCATATTTTTATTTTTTTAGATTTACTTTTATTACTTACTTTTTAAATTTTTTAAGTTTTTATTACAGATTTAAAATTTTTTATTTAGTAATTTTTACTTAAAATAATTATTTTTATTGGTTGCTAATTGCAAATACCAAATAAAACTAGTAAGAGAATTATCTTCGGTCTGACCGAAGCTAAAATACCCTGCACATGCGAGTACGGTTCATTCTGCGACCGAGTTAGTAATTTTATCGCAAATCGGTATACGGTATTCTATATTCTTCGATATTTTATGAATATTTTATTCATAATTTTTCGACATTTTACCGAAATTTTTCGATTGTTTGTCGATAATTTCCACTTCATTCCCGATTCATCTCACAATTCCATTTTGTTACTGTTTTATTCCCATTTCGTTACCGACATCATTTCCAATCAAATTCAAAAAAAAGTGTTTAAATCGGTTCAGTATTTCTCAAGATAAACGAAAATAATACAAATTTGGCGGCCATTTTGTATTGGAGGTATGAGGATTTTTTGTCGATAATTTTTCGATATTTTATCGGTAATTTTCCGAAAATTTATCGATATTTTATCGATAATTTTTCATTATTTATCGATAATTTCAATTCCCTGATCCATTTAAAAATGTTGTTCCAATTCCATTTTGTTCTGGTCCAATTCCATTTCGTTCCAGTTTCATTCCCGATTTCGTTCCAGTTTCATTCCCGATTTCGTTCCCGATCTAATTTCCAACCCAATGCAAAAAACTGCGTCCAAATCGGTTCAGTATTTCTCAAGATACACGAAAATAATACAAATTTAGCGGCCATTTTGTATGGGAGGTATGCGTGGCTCTTATCCGATGTTCAATACCGTCCAATCATTCGACAAAATAAGAGGAATCCCAAAATTTCGGGTCGATAGCTCAAAAGCTAGGACAGTTATCATGCGAAATGACAGACAGACGGAGAGACGGATAGGGCTAAATCGACTGAGGAGGTGATGCTGATCAAGAATATACACTGCACGAAGTAATAATAAGACCAACATCAAAATGTTAAAAATCTTTTATTGTATTACTGATACAGGGCGTATTTATTGCCAAATATTAAGTTGTACTAACAATTAATAAAATTGACTTAAAGAAGACTAAATTCATGCACTCAAATATTTTTGATAAATAAATAAAAATTATTTCATACGAAATTGCAGCATTATTTCCACTCGTCTGCAGCCGTTTCATCACCCAAACTCAAAAGAACTTCATCAAGTAGCTCTATATACTTAAGGCTGTCCATTTTGGTTAAAAAAAAACAAATAGTATTAATTTAACAATTTTAACCATTTAATTGGTTTTTACTTCAAGAATAACTAATTTACTACACGAACAACTAATTGTACAACAGTTATTTATATTATTTTGTATTTTTTTTTGGAATTATATGCAGTGGACCTGTAAGTACCATTGGGCTGTGAGTGTTAGTTTATCTGTGATGAAATAGTTGTTTTTCGTTGTTTTCAATTGATAGCGCTATGGCAGGGATACGGGGCAAACGTCTTGATACCAATCAAATTTTGGAAATTCTGGAATCGATTCCCATTGATAATGCCGAAAACACTGATATTGAAAGTGATGACGAGTGTGAGCATGAAGTTGAGGCCAATAATGACGACATATTGAACCATTGCTTGTGGGAATTATTAGGAGACGAAGATGTTTTGCCCAAAGATCCTGAGGAAAGTGAGTCATTACAGCGTACATCTGATGCTGTAGGAAATGGAACTAATATTGACTCTGACGCTGAGGAAATTTCTCAAACGTTACCAAGCCGCAGCCGTCGAAGCATTTGTGCTGAGCCAAATCGGCACTGGAAATCGAAAGAGCATGAAACAGGTATTCCCGAATTCTCATTACCAGAGGGACCTGTTGCAGGAATTTTTGAAAACGATGCTAGTCCTACGGAATATTTTCTTTTGTTTATTGCGGATATAACAGATAACATAGTATTCCAGAACTTTAATGCCACACAAAAGCAGAAAAATTTATATTTAAAAAAAAATGAGTTTTATGCTTTTATTGGAATAAACTTTTTTATGGGATATCACAAACTTCCAAGTTGGAAAGATTATTGGAGCACGAGCAAGGATTTGTCTTTGCCGATAATTAGAAAAACTATGAGCCGGAATAGATTTGATGAGATATTGAGAAACCTTCATGTAAACGATAACTCTACAATTCCGAAAGACAACAAGGATCGGCTTTTCAAACTTCGGCCTATGATCAATGTGTTGAATAACAATTTTCAACAAGTTTACAGTGGAACTAGACAGCTTTCCGTAGACGAATCGATGATATTGTTCAAAGGACGGAATGTCATGAAACAATATTGTCCAATGAAGCCAATAAAAAGGGGCTATAAACTTTGGTGTTTGGCAGACCAACACGGCTACATAAAAAAGTTTTCAATTTATCAAGGCAAGGATGAAGTTCTAGAAGAAAGATTTGCAGGGTTTGGTCTTGGAGAGAGAGTTGTTTTATCAATGACTGAAAACGAGTGGGGAAAAAATAAAAATTTTTGCTTTGATAACTATTTTACATCCATTCACCTTCTTGAAAAACTAAAAACAGAACGAACATTAGCTTGTGGCACAATTCGCACCAATAGAAAAGGAAATCCTAAAATTTGATAAGGCCCAGAAAAGATGAGATTGGGACTTTAGAGTGTCATTTAGTGGCATAAGTTTCTACAAGTGGAGTTACTACAACAAAGCAGTTAATTTTGCATCTAATTTCCATGGAAGTGAGTCTACAACCGTTGCCAGAAGAGATCGCAATGGAAATCTAAAGGACGTAACTTGTCCAACAGTTGTGAAGGATTATAACTCCTTTGTGGGTGAAGTTGACCATACTGATCAATTGCGAAGTGCTTATGGCCTTGATCGGAAATCGAAAAAGTGGTGGCACCGAATTTTCTGGGGTCTTTTGGAGATAACATTTATTAACTCTTATCTGGTTTATTGCCAGTCCTCGGAAAAAATACCACTTCTACAATTTAGGCGATCTGTTGCTGCGGGGTTGATGACTCAGAAAAATCCAACTATAAACAGAAAATCTTTGCAATCAGCGTCAAAAGAGGATGTATTAGTTCCAACATCAAAACGGCGACGAGGAAAAACCGAATCAGTTTGCAATGATGTTCGATTAGGTAATCTCGGTGTGCATTGGCCAACTTTTGTCGGCACGCGAGGAAGCTGTGAACTCTGCAGTATAAAAAAAATCCAATCGAAGCCTTATTCTAAATGTATTCATTGTGGAATTTACTTATGTTGTAATGATAAAAAAAATGGTTTCTCGAAATACCATGGAATTAATTAATATATAGTTATTTTATGTTTATATCATATAAATAGTAAAAAGTAAAAGTTTGATTTTATCCCTTTCGCGAATTTGTTACCATATGGCAACATCACACTTTAAGACTACGTGGACCAGCCTCGGTACAATTTACAAAAACAAAGTTAATGCAATTTTTTTCTTTGGTTTATTAGAAGTATTTCTGTATAAACATTTTTTTTTTTCGGTTTGTTGAATAGCAACAATTTCCGTTTTCTATTGCACCAAAAACATCACATAAGAGATATAAATTTATTTGTTTAAAAAAAAGTGTTGATGCAATAATGTAAAGAAATAGTCATACTACATGTTTGCATTTTTAATTCAAAAATTAAATTTTCGTAGCTGTGGCACGTGTTGCCATTTGGCAACAATTCCATTTAATGGTATATTTTTTTGTACGTGTCTAAATTTGAATTTTGCGACAGTTGCACATTCAATGAAAATATACCTATAATTTTGTCCTTCTTATTTTTTTCAGCATTTTGATATTATATAACTATTGCATGCATTATTATATATTATATGTTTTTTACGTATTTTTTACGTTTATGTTAAAAAAAAAATTTATTTTGAACTCTCATGAATAAAATTAATGTAAATAAATGCACACTTACAATGAATTTGACTTTGATTAACTTTAATATAAAAGTAAATGTAAATATATTTAATGTATTTTTTAGGAAAAAAAATTTTTTTGTTAAAAAAATTCATTTTTAAATTTAATAAATAAACTTATATACATTTAAGCACATATGCAATAAATTTGATATTGAAAATTTTTAGATCGTTAAGCAAATTTGTTGCCATATGCCACATTCCAAAAAACTACTTTCAAATAACTTTTTTTTTCAAATTTTGATTTTTTTATCACTATTAGCATCATTAATAGCAATAATTCACGGAGAATAGATTTTTAAGGCTCGAAATGATAAACATGTAGCAAAAGGGTTATTCACGTTTCTTCCTAACTTTTCCATTCCCCCTGACCCATCGGTACAGATTTTTAACATTTTGATGTTGGTCTTATCATTACTTCGAACAAGTGCACCGTATTGTAGACTCAATAAAAAGCACTTTCGAAAAGAAACAGTACTGCTCCGCTGTTTTTCTCGATATTACCCAGGCCTTCTATAAAGTCTGGCACTAAGGACTTATTTTCAAATTACAGCATATTCTCCCCGCTAATATGCACTGCCTACTTAAAAACTATCTCACGAATAGAAAATTTGTAGTAAAATATAAAAGCTTTGTCTTCCAAAAATACGATATACAGGCCGGAGTACCACAAGGTAGTGTCCTCGCGCCCCTGCCTATATTCTCTATTCTGCAGATATGCACAAAAGCGACAGAACTCTTATATCGACTTTTGCTGACGACACTGCCATCCTGTGCTCTCACTCAAACCCAGACATGGCAACTCTTTACGTGCAGAAACACTTGGACACTCTAAGTAATTGGCTATCACGATGGAAAATCAAAGTCAACGAATCCAAAAGCTGTCACTTAACCTTCACCCTAAGAAGGGGTACGTGCCCAGCTCTGAGGATAAACGGCCAAGCTGTCCCTGAAAGTTCCGAAACAAAGTACCTTGGAACGCATCTCGACCGCCGTCTCACATGGCACAAGCACATCGATTTAAAATCACTCAGATTAAGTTAAAACAATTGGAGCTAAACTGGCTAATCTCACGGGCATCTAAGCTAAATCTCACATACAAAGTCCAAATATACAAAAGTATAATAAAACCCATATGGACATATGGAATTGAACTCTGGGGCACTGCCTCTCCTTCGAACGTGGAAAAACTCCAGAGAGCACAATCTAACATCCTGAGACAAATTGCCAGAGCCCCCTGGTATATAAGAAATGCAAACATTCACAATGATTTGAACATCCCTGCAGTAAAAGACGACATTCCGAAACTTACCTCGAAGTACAAGCAGAAGCTCATGTTTCATCCAAACATTCTAGCTAGAAATTTACCGAGACCTCTGAATCCCTCACGTCTTAAACGAAGCTAATATATAGCTCATATATTAGATACGCTAACTCCACATTGCCTAAATCAATGGATGTAGGGCAATTTTTACATCTCACAGCATAGTTTAAGCTGAATTTTTCTTTTTTTTTAGAATTAAGTAGAATAATTGAATAATCATTGTTAGACCTATGTAAGTTAATATTGGGTGATTCAAATGAACAAATGTACATTAAAAAAAAAAAAAATTACTTCGTGCAGTTTATATACTTTTCCATACCGGACGGCGTGTCCAGTAGGCGTTACTTATGGGTCATCCTTATGGGACATCCCTCAAGTAGCAAATTTTCCGGCCTAAAACAAAAAAAGGTTTAAGCCTTAACATTGAAAAGTTATGAATTTTGTTTAAAAAGGTTTATTTCCCATTTTTTAATTTTTTACTTTACTTAATTTTAAACATAACGGTCAATATAAAATTTCCAACGAAACCCTTTGGTACATAAATACAGCATACCCAGGGCTTTCCATGTGGAGAGTTTCAGAATTTTCTTGTTGGTCTTTTTCTAAGCAAACCCAGTCAATTTACAATAAATTGCAAAATGAAAAGCAGGCGTTGAGTTATTAAACGCCGCAAAATAATTTTTTTTTTCTTCTGCTTTGACAACAACACACACACATGTACATATGTATATATTTCGATACCGAAGATGACATCCCAACGTGCACAAGGAGGTCAATATCAGGAAAAATGTAATTGGACAATAGTGTGTCGGGTATAATAGGGGTATTCATTTGAAGTGGGAAAACCCTGGGAAACGCGCAGTGGTTCAGTTGTTGACGAGAACTGTCACAAATTGTATGAGAAGAGAATTGCACAAAGTGGAAAACTTTGCGCGTCGATTTTGGTGTGGAAATAACTGCACAAATGTTGTGCGATTGTAGTGATGTCGAACAATAAAATTGATATTCGATTAATTAAAAAAGTAATTATCAAAAGTAATAAAATGCGGCTGCAAATTAAAAAGAAAAATGTATAGTTATACATATAAGTTTAAAAAATAACTATAGGTAACAATTGTTTGCAAAATAAAAGTAAATTGAATTTATAATTGTCAAAGCTGTGCAGAATATCGAGTACTTGTAAGTGGGTACTCGTTTATTGTCTAAGTGAGTATGCTCACAACACTAATATAGTTTTTTTCTGGTGCGTTCATGAAACAGACCGGGGAAAACTGCGCTGGTCACCAACTGCACAACTTCCACTTTTAAATGAATGCCCTTTATGATGCAAAAAGTCGAAATTCATGTATACTTAAAAACTTCCGTGTACCAAAACAATTTTAAAATTGCAGTTCTGGCATTCGATATAAACCTTCGAATATCACGGTTAACATTTACATCAAAGCGAAACATCTTGCAAAAGTTTATAATTATTCGAATGTGAATATTTTTAAAATAAAATCAGGCCGAACCCAGGAGGGGGTGTAGGAGTTTTGGGTGTCGAACCCCCCCTAAATCAAAAAATACAAGCAAATTATTGAATTTGAAAGAACTGAAGAGAAACTTCAGTATGTATTTTTTAATTAAATACTTTCGTGTACCAAAAAAGAATATGATTCCAATTCATTCATAAAAATGTTTTCCTCATGCTTTGCATGACAACAACATACACATTTACATATTTCAGTACCGAAGATGATATCCCAACGAGCACAAATGTATTTTCACTTAAATTCTTATTTTTCGCGCGTCTGTGTGAAATAAATAACAATACCGGTAGTTTTTGCGTTGGCTTTTGATGCTGCTTTGAAATGTTCGTTGGCATCCGTGGCTGAAATGTTGGTGTGATCGGTTTTTTTTACAGTTATGTTTTTTTTTTCAATTGAAAAATGGAAACGTATAGCATTCTTTGTTATTTCAATTTTGTGGACAAAACATTTACTTTTGATTTTAAAATGACTATATATCAAAGAATACTGTACATCAACACAAAAACAAATAGGTAACAATTTGGGTAGACCTTTTTGGTTGTTTATGTATGGGAAACCATGAGGTTTGATGCTGCTTTGAACTGTTCTGGCTAATAATGTCAAAATTTCATAATTTTCATATCACAAAACTTATTTTAGTAAAACAGTCTTTATTTTGACCCACACAACTTTTTGTATCCCAAAAAAAAATTGTATGCCTCCAGGAAAAAAGTTTGAAAAGAAGGTACAATTTCAGCTAGGCCCAAAAACGTTTATCGGTCTGGCTCCAACATATATACATATGTATTAGAGTGGTTCCTTTTTTTGATTTTTCGAAATTGAACAAGTGCACCCTCGCAGTTGTTTCCTTTATGAGAGAGGACCAAACTGTCAAATTTTCAGAAACAAATGTTGATTTTTAGGGGTTCTTGTCTCAAAGTTTGGAAAATCGGGGTAGGGTCCAGTACAAAAAGACCAATAAACAAAATTTTATTTTTTGCGGCCTACAGAAAAAAAGGAAATAAGAATCGAACCACTCTATTGTACATACAGTGAGTCACAAAAGTATTTTGCATTTTCATTTGCATGCAGTAATTCTTAGATTTGAAGGCCTAAGACAGTAAAATCTACTAATTTATCTAAATATTTTCCTAGTTTTATATTTTCTCAAGCTTATAAAAAAACAACGAAGAAAACATTTCATCCCGTTATCTAGTTGTAGCAAAAAAAGTAATTTGCGACGTAATTTAATACCGTTAGTCTGTGCCATTTGAATTTTTTCAAGCACGCAGCGTCCAAATTTTGTCTTTTAGTGGGTATTGCTATCGGAATTAGACAAATTGGTATTCAGTTTTTTTGTAAAAGTGGTGCTGTGAACATCGAAAATGTCCAAAGGCAAAGAATTAACTTCTCATTTTATACCTTTACAATGAAGGTAAATCCACAAAATACATTTGTGATATGTTTGGTCGATGTCGCCAAACCATAGAAAATGTTATAAAACGATCAAATGAGCGCGGCAATATAGAAAATAAGCCCCGTAGTGGTCGTTCGAAAGTTCTGACGTTGAGAGAAGAACGACAATTATTAAAAGAAAACCGGAAAAACCCCCATTTGTCTTCACCAAAAATTAACAACAAACTCACAACAACGCTGGCAACTCGAGTGTGCGACGAGACGGTGCGCAGGGTACTCAGAGGCAACGATATCAAAGGTCGCGTGGTAAGAAAGAAACCTTTTATTTCATCTATAAACAAGGAAAAGAGACTTCTATTCGCTAACACCTATAAAACAGAAAGTTTGGTGTTTTGGCGAACTGTCATCTTTAGTGACGAAAGCAAGTTCAACATCTTCGGATCGGATGGCCGCCGTATGGTGTGGCGTAAGCTATATAACGAGTTAAAACTAAAGAATCTCAAAGCTACAGTTAAATATGGTGGAGGTTCCGTGATGGTATGGGACTGTATGTCCGCTCTTGGAGTTGGTAAACTGAAATTTATAGATGGTATAATGGACAAATATATTTATTTAGCCTTTCTAAACGAAAATTTACATGCCAGTGCGGAAAAAATGGGTCTGTCAAGGAACGGCTTTTTGTTTCAGCAAGACAATGACCCTAAACACACAGCCCACGATGTTAAAATGTGGCTTCTATTCAACACTTAACATCTGCCAACACCACCTCAAAGCCCAGACCTAAATCCGATAGAAAACCTTTGGGCTTACCTAGAAACGAAAGTTAGGGAACACCAGATTTCGTCAAAGGCCACACTCAAAACAATTTTGCAAGAGGAATGGGACAAAATACCCCCAGAAAACTGCCAAAAATTGGTAGAATCTATGCCAAGACGTTTGGAAGCTGTTTGCGCAAATAAGGGCTACCATACAAAATATTAATTAGCCAAACATTTTTTTTATATGGTAGAAAGTGAATTAAATGACTCAAAAGCAAAATACTTTTGTGAGTAAAAAATCTTGAATATTTTTGAATTATGGTTTATTTTAATTGAACGAAATGTAATTTTTAAGTTTGTAATGAAGCAATATGAAAAGTTAAGTTTCCTGTAATACATATATTTTGAATAAAAAATGAATTTTCTGAAAAATGGAAAGAAAAATCAGCGTTTATTTAATTTTTTTCATATGCAAAATACTTTTGTGACTCTCTGTACATATTTAAAAATTATAAAAAAATATTTTTGAAATTCAATTTTTTGAATATTTTTGCTTGCTCAATACTTCGAAAACCACTTCAACGATTTTTCTGAAATTTTGGTTTGAGGGATTTTGGGATGTAAAGCAATGAACAAGAAATAAGTTTATGCTTATTAAAGTGGAAAAACTAGTTTAGTTAAGTTTTTTTTATTTTTACTTTAAAGTTCCAACTTTTTTTTGAGTTTATGGAACCGAAACCGATATTTTTTCAATCTAGGAATCGGAACCGAAACCGATATTTTTGAAATCTGAAAACCGGAACCGAAGCCGAAATATTTTAAATAAAAATAGAAATGCTCATTGATAAGCTAATAAAATTTCCTTTATAAGCTCTTGTTTACATTCGTTTTTTCACTATTCGACTGGTTTCAGAATCAACCCATAACTAAAATTTGGGCCAATTTACCTTTTTGATGCCAAAACTTGTAATATTGTCAGTGTTCAGACTCTACTACAATCGTAGTAGATCTACAACGATTTTGAAAATTTTTTTCCAATCTACTCCGCTTGAGCTAAGATCTACTACGACTTTTTTTTCAGATCAAAATTACGCGGCGTCACTGATTCATTTCATTGCATGAACGTGTCACTTTTTTGCCTTTCTTTTGCCGAGGAAAAGAGACAATACTTATATTAGAGTATGTTTTCTCAGTTGGCAATGCCAGCTGTAATGTTTCGATTTTATTCTTTAAATGCCGGTATGCAGATTCAAAAAAATTCCGATCACATACAGTGTTGCCAGATGGACATCTTTGACGTCATTTTGACGTTTTTCTACCCAAATGACGTTTTGACGTTTTTTTTGTTCATGTTTGAAGATTGAAAAATATATAAAATTAACGTAATATTTCCGAATGAATTCTAAATTTGTTCCGTTTTCTGTTTTATAATCAATCAATTTTTTCCAATAAATTTTCCTAAATGAACCTAAATGGGCAATCGGTTTTAGGACTACAATCGACAATATCGAATTTACATTAACCCGTATTAACTCAGAACTTTTTTCTAAAAAAATCATAAAAATTTAAATAGACAAATAGTTACAATTATTCATAATTTTGTGTATTTTACAAGTTTTTGCATACAAAAAGTTCAAAAAAAGGTAAAAGTATAAAAAATTCAAATATTACGAAAAAACTACTGTGTTGCCCAGTGTTGCCATATGGCAACGGCAATATAAAAAGTCACATAAAGTCAATAAAAATCCAACAATTTCAAAAGGTTTAAATTTGTAAATAAACTTTCATATATTTTGCATTACAATAACAAAAGAACTACAAGTGATCTAATGCAGTCATGCAAAATGGAAACTAGCGGTACTTTTAAGAACATAAAACCGTCGACAATTTTAAAATTTATAATTTTTCAAAAATCTTTAACTAAAGCTACCTTTAGCGTTGCCATATGGCAACACTGGGTCAATCCGGGTTTAAGCGAATTGACTAAAAATTGTTTTATTTATATTTTATCCAAATTGATAAAAAATTTTTGACATATTGATTTTTTTGATTATATTGACAAAAATTTTATCAATTGGATAAACTGTTTTTTGTGTGTACTACAGAGGCGCACCCAAGGGGGGGGGGGGGGGTTTTGGGGGTTTGAACCCCCCCCCCGATAATTTTTCGTATTACCAAACTGAACTGCAGATAAATGGTTTTTTAATTTGATTGGTAAAAATATTAGAGACCGACCGAAATCGCTTTTTTTAATTTCGGCCAAAACCGAAATGGCCGCAATTTTTTATTTTTTTTTCGGCCGAAACCGAAATGGCCGATTTTTCTTTTTTTTAATTTCGGCCGAAACCGAAAAAATAAAAGAAGAAATTGTGAATAAAGTAGTAAAAAATTTAATAAAAAAGTACATAATTAAGCGTATCAGTAGGGTGAAATCGATCATTTTAAGTTCAGATCATGAATTAGATGAATTTAGAAGCAATGAATTTGAAGGGGCAGGGTTCTCTCTTTTTGCTACGACCTGAGTAGTAGATATTCGATTTTAGGCGAATATATTTGAAGAAAGGGGAGTAGATTTAATTTGCGTAGAGTAGTAGAAATTCTACGACAGTAGTAGAAATTACTGCCAGGGTAGTAGATTTCAAGAGAGGGTATTAGATATGGGTTTCTGCGTAGAGTACTAGAAATTCTACGAGAGTAGTAGAAATTTCTGTCGGGGAAGTAGATTTGTAGAAAGAGTAGTAGTTTTGCATTGTATGAAACTTACATAAAGGGTATTCATTTAAAGTGGGAAACCCCTCGAAAATGCACAGTTGATTAAAAAAAACTGTCAAATTTCATATATTTTGACTGCTCATCTGCACAACTGAATCGTTTCCGAGGGGTTTCCCACATTAAATGAATCTCCCTATAATACTTTAAGGAGTAGATTTCTTACAATAAATATTGGTAGAAAGTATCTTGAGGGAAGTAGAAAAATCTAAATTTGTGAAAAAAATAATGAAATTTGTCCAGCACTCACCATTTTTTCGCAAACGTCACAAAAAGTGCAATTTTGGTGCGTGCTGAAAAATTTCATTATTATTATACTAGTTAACACACAAAAAGTTCAGTTTTCTCGATCAGTGTAGTCTTTGTTATTTATTTTTTACATTTTTCGTATCAAAAAAATACCGGCCGAAAACGATATTTTATTTTTCGGCCGAATCCGAAACACGGCCGAAACAGCTTTTTTTGGCCGAAAAACCGAAACCGAATTTCGGTCGGTCTCTAAAAAATAAAACAAAAACCGCTAAAAAAAATCCGCAAAAGTTTGAAGTGGGCAAATGATGATGAGTTTTCACCATATTGCATTCCAAAATTGCCAAAATCCTCATATACTACGATAAAAACAGATCAAAAAATGCATTTAAAATTTAAGACCACACAATGTGGGCTATTTTTTCGTGTAATAAAAAAAGTTTTGATTTGATCCGATGCCTTCAATTCTTAAATATTTATTTCATATTTTAATTAAAACATCTTGTTCATAAAAATTTCAAATCATCAAATTCCAACTTGAAAACAAGGTTATGTACTGTAATTTTCATGAAATTGTCCAAAATGATGTATAACACCGTTCGACAAATATCAACTTTTGGTTATGCACATGATCGGGGCGAATAGATTCTGTTAAAAAAGAGTACTCGTTTCTCCCAGTTTTTCTGGATCAATTCTTAAAACAGTTTAAATCGCATATTTGCATGTTGCATTTTTACCATGCAAAAATTTTTGTATTCCTGGGTATTTTCGGGTTTTCAAAAAAAGACGATTTTATTCGATTAATACAAACATTATTTTACGAAAACTCAGTATTATAATCTGCTGACGACTAAACCTTATCTTCTAGCTACAGTGGTATTCATAAGTATTAAGTTGCTGACAACACCAATTTCTATGTTCTTCACCAAAGAAGAGGATGAAATGGAGAAGCGTCGTTATGAAATTCAAGGTTTCTGGAAGCTTCTCCTTATTTCTTTATTAATATGGCATTTTCCAGAACCTTCTATGTAGATTCGTTATGTATATTGTAATTCGCTGACTCCGCTATGGATGAATTTAGCTAAAGTGGAGTTCCGGTTTATGGGTATTAACTTGCACATAAGAGTTCCCAAAATTTAAATATGCATTTGATAGAGGAAAACCATACCATTAAAAACATGTAAACTTTTTACGATAGGATGTAAACTCATCACGCAAGACTAGAATTGTTTGAAAAAATTCATAATATAGAGACAAAAACGCAAGAGAGTAAGAATATCAATATGATAATTTTCTAAATTGAACAATTTTTAAAACCCCCCCCTGGGTGCGCCACTGGTGTACTGCTATCGATTAATGTATATTTGACATTGTCGATTTTGGTCCTAAGACACGATTGTCCATTTAGGTCAATTTTCCATAATCGGATCTCGCTGAAAATTGTACACGTCCAGTTGCGTAGCTCTAGAAGTTAATTCAGAGCCACTTAATTGAGCCATTGTACAAAAAAATTGTCAGTCTAGTGATGACCATGAATAAGGATAGATTATCCTTACATTTTTTTATAGATGTAACTTTTGATCTCTATATATGTATATATAAATACATATATATGTGTACAATGTGAATCTTTAAGGAATACACTCAGAAAAAACCCATTGTAGAAATAACTCCGATCGTACTTATTTCTACGTTAAAATAACTGCATTAAAAACAACTTCATTAAAATAGCTTTAAAATAAAGTTGAAATACGTCAAACACATCAAACTAAAGTCGTCAATTTTGAAATAAAGAAGACAATCTAAAATTAGAAATGCACCAATTCAAATTTACACGACCTCAAATTGAAATGGGAATTTTTAAAGTAAGCTGCTCAACTTCATAATAATTTCTTTCCAATTAGTAAAAAAAATTTAAACTCGAAATGAGAATGTCTCATACTATGTACAAAAACTTATAAAATGAGTATAAAGCCACACAAAACACTCTGTTAAAATACATTCGATTTAACAAATAATAAAAATTTTGTTCTTTCTATGATATCCTAACCGATTTTCTTTACAAATCTAGCATTTAACAATTTTGAATTTTTTTAGTCCAAAATAGCGTTTTTTTTAAGCCAAATTGGCGTTTTTCTGTCAACATCACCTGGCAATACTGCTCCCATAAGCAAACATATGTAAAAACTAGTAAGAGAATTATCTTCGGTCTGACCGAAGCTAAAACAACCTGCAATGCGAGTACGATAAATTCTGCGACCATATGTTAGTAATTTCATCGAAAATCGGTATACGGTATTTTATCGATAGCTTTTCGATATTTTATGAATATTTCATTCACAATTTTTCGATATTTTACCGAAATTTTTCGATTGTTTGTCGATAATTTCCATTTCCACTTCATTCCCAAATCATCTCACAATTCCATTTTGTTCCAGTTTTTTTCCTATTTCGTTCCTGATATAATTTCCAATCAAATACAAAAAAGGCGTTCAAATCGGTTCAGTATTCAGAAAATTTATCGATAATTTATCGAAAATTTTTCATTATTTATCGACAATTTCGATTCCCCGATCCATTTAAAAATTTTGTTCCAATTCCATTTTGTTCCGCTCCTTATGTGCATTACAAACAGTGTGACAAAAACAATATACCCTTGGACAATAGTGTGCAGCGTATATAAAACGAATCCAAAAACAAACGAAATTTCCATTCCGGCTGGAATATGCAGAAAAGCGAAAAAAGAATTGCTTTAATGTTAGAATGACCTTTATGTTGCTTTGAAAACAATTTCTATCAGCTGCACACTCTCTCACAAACTTTTTTAAATTGTCAAAAAATATTTTGCTCTACACAAAACGGGATTCCGCCGCATCAGCATACCGGGCTTAAAGCTTCGTTTGCAACTCTAAAGGAACGACTCAAGAAAAATGTTGGCAACGTTATTATGCTGTAAAATTGTATTAGAGCAGAATTTTTTGACATGTCAAGAGTCAAAATTTTAAATCTACTCCTCAAAAATAGATTCTACTACGCTTTTTTGTTTCATTTACTCCGAAATTGAATTTGCTCAGCCCGAACCCTGATTTGTGCCCTTCCGCATTCAATGATAATTCCTTGCATCTTGAAATCAAAATTTTTTAAAAGCTAAAACTTCATAATTAGCGTAATGGCGTCAATAAGAAAGGGTTAAAGGGTTAATATCGTTTTGATCGGATAATATCTGATGTCTCCACAACGCGGTTTAAATGTTCTGATTCTTGGTCAAAAATAAAAATAAATTTGAAACCAATATAACAGATCAAGTTGTGGGTGGTCTCATCAGTTTCGTTTTGGCAAATATAAGATACTAGCTATTACTTACCCGGCGTTTCAATTGTGCCAAGTAAATTCAAATACATTTCAAATAGCAAAAATTTATTTGAAAAGCAATGCAAGAAACTTGTTCACCTTGTTTTCAAAATGTTTTGTTTTTAAAAATTGTGGCAAGTATGCGTTGGAATTTAAACAAAATTCCAAATCAGCTGAACTTATTCAGTTCGGAAAAATTTCCAGTTATTTTAATCCTAAGTGACATGAATCACCCAAAAAAGTTCCAATGACGCACCTAAGTGTTGCTCTAATCCCAAAAGACATGAATCACCCAAAAAAGTTCCAATGACTCACCTGGGTGTTTCTCTAATCCCAAATGACGTGAATCACCCAAAAAAGTTCCAATGACGCACCTGGGAGTTTTTCTAATCCCAAATGACATGAATCACCCAAAAAAGTTCCAATGACGCACCTGGGTATTGCTCTAATCCCAAATGACATGGATCACCCAAAAACCAGGCCTCACCATCATCACCACCACCGAACACAATAAATATTGTGGCAACGTAAAAAAAATATTTTCAAATCATAATAGTTATGCCGTAACTTTTAAAAATATTTTCAAATAAATTGTGTGCGAGTAGAAACGGTCGATTTTCATTGAACTACAAGAAAATATACAGACGTCATAGTTCGAGCAATTGCTTCGGCTTGTGTGGTTGTATAAATAGCGGTTTAAACAAAGAATATCGTACCAGTGAGAAAAATGTTACTGATGATCTGCCGTAGTGGGCAGTGAAATGCATATAACTTACTTTCTACCTGCTATAATACAATTTGTTGTTGTAAAAATTCGCTGCTTAATTGATTTAAATTGCACTGAGCTTGAACCCGACTATACACAATATTCATTTACTTAGAGCTCGTTAAATATAAATCAGTTGAATATTTTCAACAAATAAAAGTTACGAGCAATGGAAAAAATATTTCTCGCTCATAATAGTTATGCGGCAACGTAAAAAAATATTTTCAAACCATAACAGTTATCGGCAATGGGAAAAATATTTCTTGCTCATAATAGTTATGCGACAACATAAAAAAATATTTTCAAACCATAACAGTTATCGGCAATGGGAAAAATACTAATTGCGATGTAATAGTTATGCGGCATCTTTTAAAAATATTCCTTAAATCAGGGCAACTTTTTCGTTCCAAAAAATTTGAATAATAGTTATTTTGGGTCCTTGCGAAAAATCGTTAAACTCTTGCAAAGGAAGTATACCGATTATTCCATTAGAACTATTTAAAAAAAATATAATTAATATTTTTAGCGCGTTGACATATTTCATCATATCGTCACCATTTATTATCCTCGAGGAGACCTACAACAATGCCGCATACGTCATTGCCCTTAAGTACACCCTTCTAGTACTTACCTACCAGATCTCAGTCAGTACCATTCTAAAGTACCCTAATGTATACATTGGAATGTTTGGTTTTTCAACTTCTCAACTTCTACAACATAAATTAAAGGATAAATTTATTTTTTCGAGACTGTCTACTTGGCAGTCTATCACCAATCAATCGGGACAAACACTTTTATATTTCTAATTGCATGACGCCTGTTTTGAATTTCTCATTTGGACAAACAATTTTTATAATCAAAATTTGTTGGTTTCGTTTAAATTTTTTTGTCTAATGCTTGACCATTGTACAATTTTACTCATTGAATTGCACATTTGGAATAAGAAGCATAATACCATGTGTGCTGGAAAGTAACCCAGATATATTTTGAAGTAAAACTTAAATTGTATGAGTGGTACCCCGCTTCTTTGACCAATCAAGTTCAACATAGTACATAAACCTTCCGGAGCTCACAAATAAACGTATGGTGTTTGTATGGTTCTGATACGTTCAGTGGTTTAGCCGTGATGTTCACTCATTCATACGCACCAACGTTTTTATATATTAAGATTAAATAATAGTATACAAATTTTATTAGAATATTAAATGATAGTAATGAAACGAATGAAGTTTGGTTAAGAACATATGTAAGAGGCCATTCTAAACACAATGGTGTTCTCAGTTTTATAAAAAATATACATGCATATAAGAAAACAGCAGTTAATACAAGGGTTTTTAAAAATATACCTGCATATAAGAAAACCGCAGCAGGAGGGATGAAAATCGGCAACAACAACCTGCGCCGCCAATCATAGTAATAAAAACCAAACCGCAAAAAATTACAAGATGAAAAAAAAAGGATGAAAAGAAAAGGATGAAAAAAAAAGGAAAAAAGGAAAGGTTAGAAAACAAAAACATTTCTAACAGAAATTAAAAAATGTTAGCCAAATGCCGCAGTCTGTACACTCACTGTACAAAACTCCGCAGTCTGCTTACTCACCACAATTGCACGAGCTCCGAGTTAGCAAAAAGGAAGAGGAAGAGCTTATGACGCTTCTCTATGAATATAAGTTCTCTGATATTTACATTTATGTGACGCCTGACTTGAAAAATGGCTGAACAAGATGAAATAACAATTGCAAGAATATTTTTTATTTCGGTTTTGCAAAAAATTTTGATGTGTATCTTTTTCGAAAATATAAGTTTTCGAACTCGAAAATCTCAATGCTACTACCAATTTGGATTGATTTTTTTTTTTAAACTTTCAGTGCAAATGGAGAAGAAAATCCCTTGAATCAAAACAAGAAAAAAAATTATATAGGCTGTTTCGGTCGGATCAAAGTATATTGAAAAATGGCATTCAGATGTGTCATAACATTTGAAGCAGGGCATATTTTAGCATCTAGAATGGGTAGTTGTAAAACCAAAAATGGGTAGTGAAATTTTGAATTGAAGCCATTTAGAAGAAGTATTAAATTCTCGGAATGCTAAGAAATATTTATGTAAAAAAAGAATTAAAAATTTACATTCGTTTGTTCATAACAGTTTTCTTTTATAAAATTAAAAGTACAAAATCAAAGGTACTAGTGTCTTAGACTGAAAAAAAATTTGTAGGTACAGGGTGACTGCGGAACGGACATATACACTTTAAAAATAATTCATAAATTATACTTACAAAGAATGTTTGTACTAGAATTGCTTGAAATCAAAAGTTGTACTTATTGAGATCTGCCGGGTAAAAGTATTCGCCCCTCGAATTTAGCGATTTTTCACTATTTAGGAAAATGTTTAAGTACCTTGTGACGACCCCTAAAAATTAAGAGTCGTCACAATAACAAATGATTTCTTTTAGTTACTTTCATTCTTTTTTTTAAATTTATTGTGGCATTTTGAAAATGCAAAATAAAACAAGTTATGAATATTTAATAATTAATTATCGTAATACTTAATTTAGGGGCGAACAGTGGCATGACAGGCACACCTGGTCACATCGGCATATTATTGGCACGATGGTCACACCGATCATGGGAAATAGCACAATGGTCACCGCGGACGGCCAAACAGCTACCTGGTCACTCCAATAGGAAAAGTTATCGGAAATCACATAAGAAAAAGGGGGACGACAATAAGCACTACGCGACAATACCCCACACTTCGCGACAAAAACCAATGGCAACAAATCACCAACAAGAATTGGTGAACTAACGAATATAAAAGGCGAGCCCTCACACTGATTTCGGTCTATTGCGATTTGTATTCCGAATCAGGTGAGTGGTATTGTAGGGTAGTTTTAGAAGTAGAACAAAAGAATGGAAGCTCGGATGATGGTAGGGATAGTGGCCGCCGGATTTATTCGAAACCTGCCATATTCCCAACCATCATCCAGCACTTTGAACATAATAGAAAAACAAGGTTAATGGTAGGGATAGTGGCCGCCGGATTTATTCGAAACCTGCCATATTCCCAACCATCATTCAGCGTTTTACAGAAAAGAACAAGGATAATGGTAGGGATAGTGGCCGCCGGATTTATTCGAAACCTGCCATACTCCTAACCATCATTCAGCGTTTTACAGAAAGGAACAAGGATAATGGTAGGGATAGTGGCCGCCGGATTTATTCGAAACCTGCCATACTCCCAACCATCATTCAGCGTTTTACAGAAAGGAACAAGGATAATGGTAGTTATAGTGGCCGCCGGATTTATTCGAAACCTGCCATACTCCCAACCATCATTCAACGTTTTACAGAAAAGAATAAGGATAATGGTAGGGATAGTGGCCGCCGGATTTATTCGAAACCTGCCATATTCCCAACCATTATTCCCCAAAGCTAGAATTCCACCATACGGCCAAAAGGCGACTTTCATTTTTATATTAACTTTTCATTTAAATTCTCACCTCCAAAATTTGCTAAAGTTAACCAAAAATTACATTTCAGCCATTAATTCACATTTTTATTAAAATTACTTTCAGCAGTTAATCAAAACTTTAATTTTGTTCTTTTCCTCCATTTCTCAGTATTGCAATTTACCATATTTTTTTATATTTCTTTACACTGTCATGTATATATATTAATAAATTATTGAGAGTTTATTTACTTATTATTTAATGAGTGATTGCGATTTGTATTCCGAATCAGGCTAATTGCGAGATCATCAAGCGTGGAGGCAACGTGAAGGATAGCAAGTAGAGGAGCATGCTCAGAAAGGACCTGGAAGCCAAGTGAAGATTGTAATTTTGGAGAAGTCTTGTCAACGCCATTGAGTGGCCTAATTTTGGAGAAGTTTTGTCAACGCCATCGAGTGGCCTAATTCGCAGATTTAATCAACGCCATCGAGTGGCCTGAAATTCGGAGAAGTTTGTCAACGCCATCAAGTGGCCTAATTTGGAGAAGTTTGTCAACGCCATCAAGTGGCCTAATTTGGAGAAGTTTGTCAACGCGGCAGCGTCGAAGAGCTACGAAAGAAATTCGTGGCATTTGTGAAGGACGAATTGACCAGCAGCCAGCATATGGAGCGCTGGGTGGAATTGGAGGCCAAGCATGCACGCAGCCAGGACGCAGGTATGTCGAGCGCCGCAGCAGAAGATGAAGCAGGAGAGGAGGAGTATCACGAGGCCAGTTCGGAGGAGGGCAGTCTGCCACCTCCGCTGAAGGAGATTTTGGACATGGCACCGACTACCAGCCAGGGTAGGAAATGGGAGGCGAATATGTCATTCGTACCACCGCCAGTGAAGACCACCCGACGAGAGGTGCCGGTGAAGACACAGGTGAATGCACCGGCGAGTGCACCGACGGGATATCCATGGCCATACCACCCACCACGACCCACAATTACGGAACAGGTGAGGAAGTGGACAGTGCGCTACAACGGCGGCCCGGACCCCATCGCATTTGTCGAAAGGATTGAAGAACTGGTGATTACGTATAATGTGTGCAAGGACGACATGCCAAGGATGATGCCAGAGCTGCTCACCGAGAAGGCCCTCACCTGGTTCCGGAACAACAACCGCCAGTGGACAACGTGGGAGTCCTATAAAAGCAGTTTCCTGTCATTCTTCTTGCCGGGGCGCTACTTCGAACAATTGGATGATGCCATTCGCCAGCGAGTGCAGAAACCACGTGAGAACTTCAGGGACTACGTTATCACCCTGCAGGACATGATGCGCCACGCTAACTATGAGGAGGAGGACAAGTTAAGTAGAATTTATAGAAACAGCCATGTAGATTATCGCTGGTACGTGAAGCGCAAGGATTTCACGACTTTGGACGAGTTGCTGACATTAGTCCAGGATCAACCGATCCTCTCATCCTCGGATTGGATTTCCTAGGACAGATTCAAGCCACAATGACACTCGGAGCCCACACTGTTAGAATGCATTCACAGGCTAGGGATACAGGTACTCCACTCGAGAATGCTGACGCCAGACACATGGAGCAGGAGGACAGCAGGCGATTAGCAGACGGCGCCGGCCGGAAAGTCACAACACCCATAAGGACGGGGCAGAAGAAATCTGGATGCAGTTCACAGCCTGCGCAAAACTGGAAGAAATTGGGATGCAGTTCACAGCCTGCGCAAAACTGGAATAAAGGATGCAGTTCACAGCCTGCGCAAAACTGGAAGAAATCAGGATGCAGTTCACAGCCTGCGCAAAACTGGAATGAAGGATGCAGTTCACAGCCTGCGCAAAACTGGAATGAAGGATGCAGTTCACAGCCTGCGCAAAACTGGAAGAAATCAGGATGCAGTTCACAGCCTGCGCAAAACTGGAAGAAATCAGGATGCAGTTCACAGCCTGCACAAAACTGGAATAAAGGATGCAGTTCACAGCCTGCGCAAAACTGGAAGAAATCAGGATGCAGTTCACAGCCTGCGCAAAACTGGAATGAAGGATGCAGTTCACAGCCTGCGCAAAACTGGAATAAAGGATGCAGTTCACAGCCTGCGCAAAACTGGAAGAAATCAGGATGCAGTTCACAGCCTGCGCAAAACTGGAATAAAGGATGCAGTTCACAGCCTGCGAGAAACTGGAAGAAATCAGGATGCAGTTCACAGCCTGCGCAAAACTGGACAAAAGGGTGCGGATCCCAACCTGCGAAAACTCGGAACAGGGAGGAAAGGCTTCAGGTAATAGGTGACAAGGAAAGTGAACAATTATTGATAGACAGGTTTCTGGAGGAGGAGCTGCCGCCATTTGAAGAACTGAAGGGGACCACGACCATCGCCAGCCATCGAATCATTATGAGGGATGAAATGCCCATAAAGCAGCGGTATTACCGCAAGAATCCTGCAATGATGGGAATCATAAATGAGCAGATCGATGAGCTAATACAACAAGGATGCATCGAGCCGGCGAGGAGCTCCCACAGTGCACCGATCGTGTTGGTGAAGAAGAAGAATGGGAAGTGGCGCTTATGTGTGGACTACAGGCAATTGAATGCCAAATCGGTGCCGGATGCCTACCCGCTGCCGCGCATTCAACACATCCTGGATCAGTTGCGTAACGCGAAAGTGATCAGCACTCTGGACTTGAAAAATGGATATTGGCAGGTGCCAATGGAACCTGGGAGCAAACAATATACGGCGTTCACCGTGCCTGGGCGAGGCCTCTATCAATGGTGCGTTATGCCATTCGGCTTACATTCAGCGCCAGCAACTTTCCAACGCGCCCTGGACGGAGTCATCGGACCGGAAATGGAGCCACACGCGTTCGCCTACCTGGATGACATTATTGTCAGAGGGGCATCCTTGGAGGAACATATGGTAAATCTGCGCGAGGTGTTTCGACGACTACGAGCTGCAAATTTGAGGATCAATACAGAAAAATGTGAGTTCTTTAAACAAGAAATAAGGTATCTAGGTCACATCGTCACGCCAGATGGAATTCATACAGATCCTGAGAAGATTGCAGCAATCCAGGAGCTGAAACCACCCACAAATTTAAGGGAATTACGCCGATGCCTGGGCATCGCATCCTGGTACCGAAGGTTTGTACCGGATTTCTCGAAAGTGGTGCAGCCACTAACCGCACTATTAAAAAAGAGCCGTCGATGGAAGTGGGAGCAGGATCAGCAGGAAGCATTCGAGCAGCTGAAACTACGGCTCACGGAGGCGCCCGTGCTCATCTGCCCAGATTTCTCACAGCGATTTACGTTGCAGACGGACGCCAGCGATCAAGGATTAGGCGTGGTATTGACCCAAATGGTGGAGGACCAGGAACGTGTTGTATCATACGCCAGCAGGAGATTAACGGCGGCGGAAATAAATTACTCGCCCACCGAAAAAGAATGCCTCGCCATTGTTTAGGGCATACGGAAAATGCGGGAATACCTCGAGGGATATGAGTTCACGATCATCACCGACCACCTGTCTTTGAAATGGTTAAATTCCATTGAAAGTCCGTCTGGGAGGATTGCTCGCTGGGCATTGGAACTGCAGCAATACAGGTATACTATCCAATATAGGAAAGGGCAATTAAATGTGGTAGCGGATGCGCTGTCACGCCAGCCCCGAGATGTACTAAGGACTGCAGAGGCGGTACAGAAGGTGGATGAATGCTGTCGATGGCTGGAGAGGCGAAAGGAGGAGGTGACGAAGAATCCAGAAAAGTACGCCGACTACATGATCCAGGGAAATCAACTTTACCGAAATATTCCGCGGCGAGTAGGCGACGAGGATTGCGCACCGTGGAAACTATGCGTCGCCACACCACTTCGGAAGCGGGTGTTAGCCGAAAACCACGACGAGCCGACGGCTGGACATTTCGGAATCCGGAAGACCATTGCACGCATAGCAAATAAGTATTATTGGCCAGGTATGTTCCGAGCGGTAGGACAATATGTGCGCAGCTGTGAGAGCTGCCAAAAATTCAAACCGGAGCAGCAGAAACCAGCCGGGCGGATGCTGACACAAATCGCCGAAGAACCATGGGCAATTCTCTGTGCAGACTTCGTAGGGCCGTTGCCTAGGTCGACACACGGCAACACCATGATGCTGGTGTTCGTGGACAAATTCAGCAAATGGGTGGAGATTATCCCCATGAGGAAAGCGACAACGGAAACACTCAAGAAAGCATTCCGCGAGCGAATTTTGGCACGGTTTGGAGTGCCAAAGGTAATGGTGACGGACAACGGAACACAATTTACAAGTAAGGCTTTCGGTAAATATATGAAGGAGCTGGGAGTCAGGCATCAGTTCACGGCGCCCTACACGCCGCAGGAAAACGCCACTGAGCGGTCGAATCGGACCATCAAGAGGATGGTGGCGCAACTGTCAACAAACAATCAACGGCGGTGGGACGAATTCCTGCCAGAAATAATGCTGGCGATAAACACAGGAGTGTCAGAGACGACCGGCTACAGCCCAGCGTTCCTGGTACAGGGTCGTGAGCCCCGTTTACCAAAGTCCCTGTATGACGAGGCTACAGTGGGCACTGGACAGATGACCCAGACACCGGTGGAACGCGCCGATAAGCTACGGGAGGTGTTTGATATCGTGCATAGGAGTACAGAGAGAGCAGCTCAGGATCAGGCGAGGCACTACAATTTACGACGGCGCGCATAGCAGCCCGAAGTGGGGCAGATGGTTCTGGTAAGGCAACATCACCTGTCGAAGGCAATAGAGGGATTTGCGGCGAAATTGGCACCAAAATACAACGGGCCATACCAAGTGGTGGATTTCATTTCACCAGTTATAGTGCGAGTAAGGCGACAGAGTGATTCCCAGGAGCGGAACGCACATATAAGTGATTTGCGGGAGTTCCAGGAGAGAAATAGTGCGCCGGAGGCAGTGGCAACGGCGGAGGCATGCCACGCGGTCGAGGCATGGTGACACGCAGCCAGGCCACCCCACGACGCGGCAGAGGCCCACGACTAACCAGCGCACGACCGACGACAGGTCGCAAAACAGTGCCAACAGGGGCCGACCTGGATGAAGGTCCATCGACCAGCGCCGCGGCACGGCAACGCACCGGAACACCAGGCACATCAGCGCTAGCCACCAGACCACCAACGGCGACAACAGGGAAGCCTGCACCACGCTTGAACACCTTCGTCGAGGAGCTCAGACGCGCTGTAGTCCCGGAAGCAACCACGACCACCACCGAACTTGCAAAAGCCCCACTGCCAAACTACCACCGGAGCACCGTGTTGTGCACACTGACCCACGCACAGCCAATTGGAACGTGTCAGTGCAAGACTATCGGCGTCTGACAACGGGCCAGTGGTTGAACGACGTGCTGATTGATGCCGGCCTGGCTCATCTGTGGCAGGACGTGCTCACCCACGAACAACGCCAACACACCGAATTCATGAGCAGTTTCCTGGTCACCAGACTCCTACAGGCCACCAGCCAAACAGCAGCACAATGCCATCAGGCCGTCCACCGCTGGACGAAGCGAATGGACCTAAGCACTGGTTCTTGACGGTCGTATGTTTCCTGGACGTTGTAGCGGGTAACCGAGTCGCGGAACCAACCGAAAGGCCATGCATACTCGTGGTGGACTCACTCGCAAACCAGCCGCGGACACAGGTCACCCAACTGATTCGCGAATATCTACAATGCGAATACACGGCCCGCCACCGCGCAGCCCCAGACGACCGCCGCCTCCTTGAACTACCGGTAGTAGCACTACAAGTTCCTCAGCAAACCAACACTTCAGACTGCGGGGTGTTCACGCTCCACTACGCGGAGAAATTCTTCACCACACCGGTGGAGGACTACAACCACCCGACTGTGCCCGTCAGGACATGGCACAAGAACGAGGATGAACACCGAAGACGACGAAAGCTAGCCCGCATGATTCGCGAGAAGGCTGCCAAAGCCGACCACTGGGCTCCCACACTCGACTTGCCAGATGTGGCTACGGACAGCGACACCAATGACGAGGAGACGTCACCAATCGAGGACAGCACACCAGTCACCCCGACTGTCATCGAGACCATCGAGGGCACCGTAAATCCTACCATGGCCACAGACGAAGAAGATCGCATGTCGGACCAAAGCGCCATCACACTCGGGTACATAGTACCAGCCACGGCCGAGGAAATCATGATGATCAACCAGGAGATTGGGGCGATGGTAGATATCGAGGCTGACCGTACACCCTACTTGGTCCTTCATTACGACGAGGCAAGTGAGGGACGGCTAGAACTGCCAACGACCGAAGAGCCGATGGAGTGGTCCAGTCCGCATATATCGTCGGCCCCACCACCCACCGACAGGGAATCGCCGGTCAAACAAACTCCATCAAGGACTCCACCGATTTTGAGACTCCCTCCGGCCGTCCAGCGACGCCTCCTACAGGCCAGAGGACGACGAGTCCCGGGGAAACGACATCGATTCCGCATACGGCGGGCAGAGGGTGACTACCTGGTTGCTCTGGGCCGGCATGGCTCTGGGGGGGTGTGACGACCCCTAAAAATTAAGAGTCGTCACAATAACAAATGATTTCTTTTAGTTACTTTCATTCTTTTTTTTTAGTTTATTGTGGCATTTTGAAAATGCAAAATAAAACAAGTTATGAATATTTAATAATTAATTATCGTAATACTTAATTTAGGGGCGAACAGTGGCATGACAGGCACACCTGGTCACATCGGCATATTATTGGCACGATGGTCACACCGATCATGGGAAATAGCACAATGGTCACCGCGGACGGCCAAACAGCTACCTGGTCACTCCAATAGGAAAAGTGATCGGAAATCACATAAGAAAAAGGGGGACGACAATAAGCACTACGCGACAATACCCCACACTTCGCGACAAAAACCAATGGCAACAAATCACCAACAAGAATTGGTGAACTAACGAATATAAAAGGCGAGCCCTCACACTGATTTCGGTCTATTGCGATTTGTATTCCGAATCAGGTGAGTGGTATTGTAGGGTAGTTTTAGAAGTAGAACAAAAGAAGGAAGCTCGGATGATGGTAGGGATAGTGGCCGCCGGATTTATTCGAAACCTGCCATATTCCCAACCATCATCCAGCACTTTGAACATAATAGAAAAACAAGGATAATGGTAGGGATAGTGGCCGCCGGATTTATTCGAAACCTGCCATATTCCCAACCATCATTCAGCGTTTTACAGAAAAGAACAAGGATAATGGTAGGGATAGTGGCCGCCGGATTTGTTCGAAACCTGCCATACTCCCAACCATCATTCAGCGTTTTACAGAAAGGAACAAGGATAATGGTAGGGATAGTGGCCGCCGGATTTATTCGAAACCTGCCATACTCCCAACCATCATTCAACGTTTTACAGAAAAGAATAAGGATAATGGTAGGGATAGTGGCCGCCGGATTTATTCGAAACCTGCCATATTCCCAACCATTATTCCCCAAAGCTAGAATTCCACCATACGGCCAAAAGGCGACTTTCATTTTTATATTAACTTTTCATTTAAATTCTCACCTCCAAAATTTGCTAAAGTTAACCAAAAATTACATTTCAGCCATTAATTCACATTTTTATTAAAATTACTTTCAGCAGTTAATCAAAACTTTAATTTTGTTCTTTTCCTCCATTTCTCAGTATTGCAATTTACCATATTTTTTTATATTTCTTTACACTGTCATGTATATATATTAATAAATTATTGAGAGTTTATTTACTTATTATTTAATGAGTGATTGCGATTTGTATTCCGAATCAGGCTAATTGCGAGATCATCAAGCGTGGAGGCAACGTGAAGGATAGCAAGTAGAGGAGCATGCTCAGAAAGGACCTGGAAGCCAAGTGAAGATTGTAATTTTGGAGAAGTCTTGTCAACGCCATTGAGTGGCCTAATTTTGGAGAAGTTTTGTCAACGCCATCGAGTGGCCTAATTCGCAGATTTAATCAACGCCATCGAGTGGCCTGAAATTCGGAGAAGTTTGTCAACGCCATCAAGTGGCCTAATTTGGAGAAGTTTGTCAACGCCATCAAGTGGCCTAATTTGGAGAAGTTTGTCAACGCCATCAAGTGGCCTAATTTGGAGAAGTTTGTCAACGCCATCAAGTGGCCTAATTTGGAGAAGTTTGTCAACGCCATCAAGTGGCCTAATTTGGAGAAGTTTGTCAACGCCATCAAGTGGCCTAATTTGGAGAAGTTTGTCAACGCCATCGAGTGGCTTAATTTGGAGAAGTTTGTCAACGCCATCGAGTGGCTTAATTTGGAGAAGTTTGTCAACGCCATCAAGTGGCCTAATTTTGAAGAAGTTTTTATCAACGCCATTGAGTGGCCTAAATCTGGAGAAGTTCGTCAACGCCATCAAGTGGCCTAATTTGGAGAAGTCTTATCAACGCCATTGAGTGGTCTAAATCTGGAGGAGTTTGTCAACGCCATTAAGTGAGTTTTGTCGACGCTACCGAGTGACAGAAGTTTGC
The DNA here is from genome assembly GCA_951394025.1 of Heteromyza rotundicornis. Lineage (NCBI taxonomy): Eukaryota > Metazoa > Arthropoda > Insecta > Diptera > Heleomyzidae > Heteromyza > Heteromyza rotundicornis. Next base: position 24,365,495 of record OX596011.1, on the reverse strand, counting down.
GGAATTGTCGAAGCCATCAAGTGGTTGTATTTTTGAATATCATCAACGCCACTGGGCGGTGCTACACCCCTACTCAGATCACGAAGATCTCGGTGTGGAACCTTTCAACGCAGATCCTGGAACACCTCGACCACCTTGCATGCTCTACTACCCGCACGTTCACGCCTTGCTACGCCTACGCTCGCATTAGCCACGCTCCGCGCCTATTGCTCCCCAAATCACTCTACGCATCGCAACGCCTACATCGCCATCGCTACGTATCTACGCACCGTGATCCTGTCAAGCATCAGTCAACAAATTGCCAACGCCGCCGACAGCTGCAACGCCACAAAGTCGACGACCAACGCCACTGTTCGCCCAACCCAATCTCTAGTTGAAAATTTTGTTCAAAAGTTCCTATTTTGAATTATTATTGAATAAAGTCACTGTTATACTAAATTCTCTGTAAAATATAAATTTATTTCTGTACGAAGCCCTGGACATCCGACGAGTCCTTACTCCAGCCTTTGCGACGTTACAACCTTCAAAGAATTAATGTTTTTGAGGAGTAATTGCTGCAAATGTTGAATACTTTTAGAGATATTACACTTGTATTGACGTGACTGAAAGAAACAGTTTCTGCATTTGTGAGAAACTAGAAACGTTTCCATCAATTTACTTTTGATTGCTGTCTACGATTTAGGTCACGACAATACAAGTGAATTTTCTCTAAAAGTATTCACTGTACGTTCAATAACATCACATTTAACGCAAAAAACTAAAAAATATCTTTGGCCGACCATAAATAGTGATCTTCGTTTTTGTTGATACATAATTCTTTGGACAAAATTATATTTTTTACAGTTTTAAAATCTAATTTCTTTCTTAACTTTGATTTAATTAAAGATAAATCAGAAAATTTTCTTTCACCAGCGGCTGAACTGTGAGTCAATGACATTAAATTCTCTATAAAATTTGTTAGTTCCTTGAAACAGTTTTCTCCAATTCAATTTTTAAAACCAGAAACTCTGTCCCAAAAATCTATATGTCCATAAGCTCCATATTTGAAAACGTAAAAATTTTCATTGAGTGAAAATTATCTCAGGATTACATTCAATCAAATTTGAAAAAGTAGACATCAAAAGTAATAAAGTTATTTCAGACTCAGATAGAACTTTACTGGGAGTTATAATGGATAAATCTCTTAAATCCTTCCTAGAAAAATCTACTAAAGCTCTGAAACAAACGCCGTATGCATAAAAAGTAGTAAACGCTTTTTCATTAAAAATTTTTCAAATTTTCACAAGAATTACTACGTACAAAAAAATGTTTACTACTGAAAATGTTTTTACTACTTTTTATGGCCAAAATGTGAAAAAGGATACCAATTTAGGTATATTTATACCAAAAGGGCAACACTGAATGCAACACTGTGCATTTCGTTCATGTGACGTTTTTTGTACGTCTTGTTTCAATAATCCAATAATCGTGAAATTATACGGTGACCGTGACTCGATTAAAAAAGTTATAATAACTACATATCTATACAAAATCATATTGTTGAAAAATCACGATTTAAAATTTAAAATTCGAATATTTTTAATGAATTTCAGAACTTTGAATGTTTTTAGAAAAGGTTTAAATACATTAAAAAATCTAAGATATGAATTATATCTTTTGGCAGCATGTAGATAAATATCTGAGGATCCTAGTGGCATTCATAACTCCAAAACCCCAAATTTTCAGTTGTGTCCTTATTGCAGGGAATAAGCGATATGCAAATAAATGTAAATAAAAAGCATACGAAAACGTGGTATTTCATTCCATTTTATATTTTATTTCGTAGTTTTTGTGTTGCGAAATCGGAGGTTGGAAATTTAATGTCATTAGACATAGACATTTACATTTATTTCTGCCAAAATGAAAGAAAATACAATTAAATACAATTACAAATTAAACCAAAAAATACTTGCCGCAGTATCACCTCCTTTACGCTTCGCAACCAAATTCTAAATGGCGCACAACTTTTCTCCTTTCTACTCAACTTATCTTTTTGTACTTTATTTTGCATTTATCTTCTATTATTGGCGATCCAAGAGATGATGCTGCGGCTATGCTTACAATAATTCAATTTGACAATAGATAGCGCGAAGTCGGTCCGATTCAAGACTCTCTAGATCGAGAACGGCCAACTTATTTACTGGGCGACACAACATTCCTGTACCGGTTCGCACGTCTGCTCGTTTTATAACGCCGTCTGATCCTCTGTAAATGCGTTCTACACGACCACGGTACCATTTACTCTGGGTTGGTCGACGTCACAAATGAATACAACGGCGCCTTCTTCTATCGGTCGAGTTGCCTCACACCATTTTGTTCGACGCGTTATTGTGGGCAAGAACTCCATAATCCAGCGTCGCCAGAAACGGTATCTCATTTGGCGTGCAATTCGTCATTGTTTTCGTACAAAACATGGCTTCTCCAGTAGCTCCGACATGGCTGGCGTTTGAGCTGTATTCGTGCACCCCAGCAGGAAGTGGTTTGGAGTGAGGGGCTCCTCCTGTTCTATAGACACATGTAGATGCGTCAATGGACGCGAATTTACAACATTTTCGGCCTCTATAGGGAAACATTGCAGAGTGTGTTCTCGGGGCGCCGTTTCTTTCAATTTGTGTCGCAATACTCTTTTTACGCAGCGCACCATTCGCTCCCACACGCCGCCCGCAGAAGGGTTACTTGGACAATTGAATATCCATTCGATACCTTTTGATGTCATCTCGTCCGCAACGCAATTATGGCCGAATAATTCCGAAAAACGTTTAGCCTCACCATCAACACCTATGAAGTTTTTTCCGTTGTCACTTTTTTTTTTTTTTTTTTTTTAATAGTAATTTTATTCAATTGAATCACCTAATAATAACTTAGGTCTAACAATGATTTTTCAAAAATTCAGAAATTCAGCTTATTTTTATAATATTCAGATTAAAACTATTTGCCCTATATCCATTGATTTAGGCAATGTAGTGTTATCGTAACTAATATATGGGGAATATATTAGTTTCGTAAACAGCGTAAATCAGCGGAGCAATACTGTTTATTTTCGAAAGTGCCTTTTATTGAGTCAACAATGCGGTGCACTTGCTCAATAGTGCCATGCTTTTCGCGGAAGCCAAACTGGTGATCGGGAATCACTTGTGTTTAGCTGCGGAGTAGTGATTCTCAATTCACACGAGAGCGAAGGAATTCAAAAGGCGAAACAGCTTCGATGATGGTACTCGGCTTTGCAAGAAAAATTTGAAAATATAAAATCCAAGAAAAAGAAAGACAAAATGGTTAGCAGTATCAGAAAATCTAAGTTTTATTCGCTATTAGGTTATTACCAGTTCGGGGTCCAAAATTCGAGTGAACCAAAAAAACTATAAAAGACGAGAGCAACAAACGTCAACTCATCAAAAAAGTACTAAAAACTATTGGCTCAGCACCCTCTAGGTTTCAACTTAAATCTAACAACTTCGAAACTAAAGTAACCAGGGACGGCGTAAACATTCCGCCCCCCTTGCAGCATCACTGCGAAAAACCAGAGTAAAAAAAAAACATCATACTTCAAAAAATATCACAATTCATATATAATTCAAACTTGGAACTAAAACTAACTATAGTTTGGCTTCGATGCCCTATATTCTAATTAATTATATATAAAAATTAAACTGCCACCTCTAGAAAGAAAAATAAAGAAAAGATTAATTAAGGTGGCACTTAGGCCGTGCACGATCCGGACTCGGCTGCCCGAAACTGCCATTGATGACGCCTTTCAACATCACCTTCGGGTACACATCTACCCCCAACACCAACTGAACCGGTGACGACTCATAAAATTTGGGATCAGCCAATCTGATACCGGTAAACTGGTCCCGGATGGAAGCGTCAATCGACTGCACCGGGGTGGTTCTAACAAATCCAGGCACTACTCGTGCACTAGTCTCAACCGTCACATTCAGGTCAAACCTGGCCCTAAGCGATAGTGGGCAAATCTCGTGAGCTCCAACCCTCATAGTCTGCAGCCCGATCCGTCGAACTAGCTCCTCCGATGACTCAGACATGTCTGCGCAGGAGTCCACGAGCGCGCGCTCATAAAAAAACCGTCGATTGGCCACGATCTTCACAATCGCCGTTGACAGCAGGGTAATAATGCGCTGCAGACATAAAATAGGTGCCTCCGCTTGTTCGCGCTGTCTGCTTCTAAAAAGAGATAGTCCTTGTGACCGGCTGGATCCCTCCTGCAATGCACGTTGGGACGAACGTGGTGCCATTGACCTGATAAGCCGAGATGAAAGTCGGGACGGACTGGGACCCATTGACAACTCACGTTGCTCCGAACGTCGAGACGGACGAGGTCCCATTGACGTGTCGTCGCGGTGCGAACGTCGAGACGGACGAGGTCCCATTGACGTGTCGTTGCTGCGCAAACGTCGAGACGGACGAGGTCCCATTGACGTGTCGTCGCGGTGCGAACGTCGAGACGGACGAGGTCCCATTGACGTGTCGTTGCTGCGCAAACGTCGAGACGGACGAGGTCCCATTGACGTGTCGTTGTTGCGCGAACGTCGAGACGGACGAGGTCCCGTTGACGTGTCGCGAAGCGTGGATCGTCGAGACGGACGAGGTCCCATTGACGAGTCCCGCTGCGTTGACATCGACCTCGATAGGTCACGAATCACCAGTGATTCGACCACGGACACCTCTCTGTGATAGTCACGACGTACCACCGACTGTTCTCTTCTCGGGGATCCAAAACGAACCGACCGCTCACCTCGACGCAATTCACTGCTGCGATCATGCAGCATCGTGTGATGATCTTTGCGACATAATCGACATATACCGCTGCTTCGACATTCACTACGAGTATGATTGTGGGCCAAGCACCTCTCGCAATGGTTGTGCATCAAAACCGCTCTCAACCGCTCCTCAAAGGCATCGCCTTAAACTCCTCGCAGAAACGCAATGGATGGTCCTGGTTACACAGCCGGCAGTACATCCGCTAAAAATTGCCCTGAGACCGTCTCTCGCGGTATTGCCTTGCATTCACCATTCTGAAACGACAACTTTAATAGAGACTCACAAAAAAAAAAAGGAAAAAAAGAAGGAAAAATATGGCTGGGAACAAAAAAGAAAATGATAACAAAAAATAACAAATATATACTATATATTTTACCACGTTGGTAGAACCACAAGTTTCACAACTGAACGTGTTATTGTGCCACGTGCCGTTTGAATATCTGCCACACGAACCCTTTTGTCTGCTCCCGGATACATTTTTGTTATCTTCTCTAGCCTCCATTCATTGGGCGGGAGATTTTCCTCTCGTATTACCACTACATCATCCACTTTGATGTCTCGCTGGGGATATTTACATTTATATCTCTTGTGGAGCTCATTCAGATATTCTGTCTTCCATCGCCGGCAAAACATCTGATGCATGGCCTGTACCTTACGCCAACGATTAACTATTGTCAATGGATTATCCATGATATCCGGCTCCACGTGAGACAATAAGGGACTACCAATTAAAAAATGACCCGGAGTCAGAGGGCAAATCTCACCAGGATTTTCCGAAATTGGACTCAACGGGCGAGAGTTTAAACACGCCTCTACTCGGTTCAAAATAGTGGAAAATTCTTCAAATGTATATTTCATGCCACCAGCAATCCGACGAAAATGGTATTTAAAACTTTTAACTCCAGCCTCCCAGAATCCTCCCATATGGGGAGAACCAGCTGGATTAAAATGCCAAGAAATATTGCGGTGCGCATAATTATAACCTACACTTTCCTTAGAAGTCTTTAGAAAATTTTTGAAATCTTGCCTCAAAACCTTAGAGGCACCCACGAAGTTGGTACCATTATCCGAGAACATCTGCGCTGGACATCCTCGCCGAGCTACAAAACGCGCAAAAGCGGACAGAAAAGTCGGAGTTGAAAGATCACTAGCTCCTTCCAGATGAATGGCTTTAGTAGCAAAGCACACGAAAATACAAACGTAACCTTTCGTGATGAGGCATGCGCGACCAGTGTAATTTTTAATGTCGAAAGGACCGGCAAAATTGACTCCAGTGTTAGTGGCCTGGACAACGTGGTGTGCTCAGGAGGCAAGGCAGCCATTATCTGCGTTCGCTCGGCTTTCTTTTGAATTACACAATTATGAATTACCGTTTTGATGAGATTCTTAGCTTTTGGTACATAAAATTGTGTCCGAAGAAGCCTCAACATTAATTGATTTCCACCATGAAGTGATAAATCGTGAATAAATCGAACTAGTAAGCGAGAAATTTGACAATTGTATGCTAAAATTATCGGATGTCTTTCATAATACGACAAACAACACGCTGAAGCTAACCGACCACCAACGCGAAGTATGTTGTGTGTATCTATGAACGGATTTAGAGAGACAATGGTACTTTTCGAATTAATTGGTACCTTTTCCAAAAGACTACGGTATTCCACCGAAAAATTTTGTTTCTGACTAATGACAATCAGTCGCCTCTTTACCTCATTGATTTCACTATCAGAAATTTCAGGAAAACTAAAAACCTGATCCATCTTCCGAGAACGAGAAATATATCGAAACACATATGCCAATACACGTAGTGCTCGTGGCAGAGAAGAAAATCTGTCCAACAAATCTTCAAAATTAGTGAAAAACGAAAAATATGACTTAATTGGCTTTTCTTCCAACGAGGTGTGAAATTCAAAGTCGTCAACAGCCTTTGGCCATCTGGACTTATCCTCCTGCAACCACAAGGGCCCATGCCACCATAATCGATTGCCAATGTGGTTCTGCGGAGTTACCATACGACTGACTAAATCTGCAGGATTGTCTTGCGAATCGACATGAAACCAATTTTCACTGTTCAGCTTTTCTACAATATTGGACACGCGATTCGCAACAAATGTGGTCCAAGTACAAGGGGGCTTTTGAAGCCAAGCTAAAACAATGGTTGAATCAGTCCAACAAAATACATTACGACGCTCTATTTTGAGATGGTGTACCATCGAATCTACCATGTCTGCCAAAAGGGCCGCTCCGCACAATTCCAACCTAGGCAAAGAGACAGTTTTAACAGGTGCTACTCTGGACTTTGAAAACATTAAATGCGAGGTGATAACAGAAGTCGCGTCCTTGACACGAATGTATATACAAGCGCCATATGCCTGCTCAGATGCGTCACAAAAGGCATGATACTCTACCTCAGCAGTAGGCGAAAAGTTATTCCAACGCGTTAGCTGAATGTTGTTAATATACATATACTCGCGCAGAAAATCTTGCCATCTATGCAAACTCTCAGTCGATAAATCGTCATCCCATTCAATCTTCTCCAACCAAATATGTTGCATCAACATCTTCGCCGTAATCGTAATAGGCGCCAACCAACCAGCGGGGTCAAAAAGTCTCGCAATAATCGATAAAACTTCCCTCTTAGTAAATGATTTTCGAATTTCCAATGGAGTGGTAGTGAAGTAAAAGGTGTCTGACTTTGCATTCCACCGAATACCCAAGGTCTTTACATTGCTCGAATCCTCAATCTTCAAAAAATCTTCACTCATCAAATGATCAGAAGGCAGGCCAGCTAAAATCTCTTTACAATTCGAGGTCCATTTCCTCATTACAAAACCTGCAGAATTTAATGCTGCTATCAGCTCATCTCTCGAACGAATCGCTGCTGAAATCTCATGCGCTCCTGCCAATGCATCATCAACATACATCATGTTGCGCAAAATATCTGCAGCCAAAGGAAACTTATTTGTAATATCGTCGGCTAGCTGTAAAATCGTTCTAATTGCCAGATTGGGGGCACAGTTCACACCAAAAGTGACTGTGTTCAACTCATAGTCGCAAACTTCTTCCTTAATGGAGTTCCGAAAAACTATTCTCTGAAATGGAGTGTGCCTAGGGTCAACCAATATTTGACGATACATCTTCTCGATGTCGCCATTAAAAACAAATTTAAAAAACCGCCATTTCACAACTAAAAGCATTAGATCTGTCTGTAAAACCGGTCCAGTATAGAGAATATCATTTAAACTAACCCCATTTGAAGTGCGACTAGACGCATTAAAAACACCCCTAACCTTTGTGGAAGTGCTCTCAGGCTTAACCACAGCGTGATGGGGCAGGTAAAAAAGATGTGGGGAATGCTCAAAAGCAGGGGCTGAAACTTTGCTCATATGGCCAAGCTCTAAATATTCTGTTAACACTCGATCATATTGCAGCTTAAAATCTGGCTTTCTACACAAAGATGACTCATTTCGAACAAATTGCTTCTGCGAGCTATCGAGTTCCACGCTAGAGGGGGAATCGGGACTAACAACTGGTGTACCCGATTGCTCCCGATGTAACAAAGTATAATGGCGTTTCCTGCACGTCGCACAATTGACTTTACTATTGCAGTCTCTTACTGCATGACCAAATGATAAACAATTTAAGCATAAATTGAACCTTTTCACCTTTGAAAATCGTTCAGATGGATTTAATTCCAAAAATCGAGGACACGTTTTCATATTGTGCTCAGACGAAGAGCAAATAAGACAATTAGAATTTGACACATTGGTTTGAAAAGTATTCACCCTTATACTAGTTGAATTTATCTGTGTTGACGAATTTGGTTTCTTCGAAGTGGCGTTAGAGGAAGATGCACCTCTAAGATCTGAAACCGTTTCCAAAGTCTGGAAACGACCAGTTAAAAAAGAATCTTAGTCTGCCCACTTGGGAATTTCAGTTTTGTTTTGAATTGACTGCTCCCACAACGATAAAGTTACTTCCGGTAATCTGGTGGAGCATATATATACTAAAATAGCGTCCCAATTGTGCATGTCGATGTTGTACGTGTCTAAAGCGGCTATACAAATATTTATCTCGCGCTGTAGTTTTTTAATAGCGTCGCCAGATTCAAGTAGAACTACAGGAAGGTTAAACAAAACTTTCAATTGAGAATTCACTAAAATCCGTTTATTTTCAAAACGGTCCGAAAGGTTTTGCCACGCATGAGCAAAACCATCATTTGTTAGTGGAGACTTCTTAACGACATCCTTGGCTTCACCCCGAGTTTTTTGATTAAGATAATAAAGTTTTTCCACAGCGGACAGACTACTGTTCAAAATATAGATTGCTGTGAACATGTCACGAAAGGAAGGCCATGCGACATAATCGAAATAGAAAATCTCAGTGTCACATGGAAAACGATGGGAATTGTCAACGTAAGGAGTAGGAGCAGGAGCAGTAGCAGGAGGTGGAGCAATGTTCATAGTGGAGCTGCCCGATGGTTGGGAGATTGCATTAAGAACAGCTGTTTGCTCTCCCATCATGGCAGCACAACTCACATATGCGGTATAGACCGCACGATATTTTTCTTTTGCTACTTCAATTCCCTCCTCACCTCATGCTGTGGTCACGGACTGCAAACACTGCCGATAGAGTGTTTTAACATTTCCCCAAAGCTCTTTCAATTCTTCCTTTTCAACATCTAATTTAAATATGGTATGATTGTTAGCAAGACTAAAGTCCTCTTCGAACTCTAAAATGGCATCGGCAGCTTGAATAAATCTTGCTAACTCCGTCATATCAAAAAAAAAAATTCAAAAAGAAAATTCCAGAAAATGTATCCAAAAAAAAAAAAAAAAAATGAAATACTCAGAAAGTAGTGTTCAAGAAAAAATACCAAAAAGGAGAAAAAAATTCCATAACGATTTATCCCAATTCAAAATTCCAGAGAACAACTCAAAAAATATTTCTCAAAATTATCCAGCAAAAGTACAAAAAAAACGAAAAATTGAAAACAAAAATTTCACAAATTATTAAAATCTCATAAATTCGCGAATATTTTACAATCTGGTATCGTCACCAACAATAAGTACAACAACTTTTTCAAATTTTATAAAAATAAATATAAAAATCAATAATTTATTTAAAGAATGCTTGGCAACTCTTTTTTCACTCAAGTAAAAACAAAATGTGAAAATTCACTAAAATTTACAAAATTATAAAAGGAACTAAAATATAGGAATCCAATTGGAAATACCTCACCGAATTTCCTCGAAGTCTTTAGTTGTGGTTGTGGTCAATCCTCCTTTAATTCCTGAATCCAAATACAATTTGTGTCTTCTCCTGCTGTGCTTTTCCACCTGTTGTTGTTCCTTGCCGTTTGCCTCTATTTGTGTTTTCCTTTATTCCGATTGTTTTCTTTGTTGTTTTCCAATTGTTCCTTTGTTGTCACTGATTTTATATTTATTTATTCTACTTTAATTAATTTATTCACTTATTCTTTTTATTTACTTTTTATAACAAATGTAAAAAAACGCCGGCGCAGCGTACAAAGCAAAAAGAGAAAATAAGTTCTTCCAGAACTGTCAAAAATGTATCAAAGCTTTTTCTTGTGAAAAAGGGTTGCTGTTGTACCTTTTTTTTTTTTAGTACTATTTTTTTTTTTGTTGCGATTTTATCAAAATTATCCCTTCTTACGGCAAGTTTCACTCGGAAATTAAAAATTAACGCGAAAAAAATCAAAAATTTTAATTTTGGGAGAAAAAATATAACATATTTTGATAAAATATAAAATTTCAATTTAATCTTTTCAGATTTGTTGCCAGTCACCAAATCTTTATGCCGCAACGAAAAAGGGTACCGAAAAGAACAAAAAGCTTTTGTTCTTTATTATCCTCCTTTGAAGAGTTAAATACAAAATGGAGCCCCGCAACGAAAATTCAAAAGAGAGGCCAAAAGGAACAAAGCCAATTTTCCCGCGTATTTTAAAAACGCACCTGATATCCAAAAAGGTTCCAAAAATAAAAAATGTCCAAATATCCAAAAATCCAAAAAATCTCCAACAAAATCCCAAAGCCGAAAATCCGGTTCGATTGGATCAAATGTTTAGCTGCGGAGTAGTGATTCTCAATTCACACGAGACCGAAGGAATCCAAAAGGCGAAACAGCTTCGATGATGGTGCTCGGCTTTGCAAGAAAAATTTGAAAATATAAAATCCAAGAAAAAGAAAGACAAAATGGTTAGCAGTATCAGAAAATCTCAGTTTTATTCGCTATTAGGTTATTACCAGTTCGGGGTCCAAAATTCGAGTGAACCAAAAAACTATAAAAGACGAGAGCAACAAACGTCAACTCATCAAAAAAGTACTAAAAACTATTGGCTCAGCGCCCTCTAGGTTTCAACTTAAATCTAACAACTTCGAAACTAAAGTAACCAGGGACGGCGTAAACAACTTGTTTTTCTAGAATTTTCGGTAGAATCAATTTTATTAAAAGTTTTTCGAAGAGTTTCGATATTACAGAGAGCAAACTCATAGGCCGGTATGACGTCACATTACTGGGATCTTTTCCAGGTTTGGGAATCATTGTAACTTGAGATAGTTTCCAATCATCTGGGTAGTGATATGTTCTGAGAATCGCGTTAAATATGTGCAATAAGTGGGTTATTGCAACTGTTGGCAGTTTTTTTATCATTGTTGGCGTTATCAAGTCCGGTCCTGGTGCTTTTTTCGGGTCCAAGCTTTTGTTTATTGCCTCCATAAGTTCGTTTTTTTTAATCGCGATTGTACAAGAGGTATTATATGGGATTAATGTTGGAATTGGGATATCACCAGCTGTCGTGTTCGGGGTGAACACGGTTTTTAGTGGTTGGCAAAAGCTGCACCCTTTTCTCCATCGCTTCTGGCCCAGTTTCCATTTGGCAGCCTTATGGGGGGTTCTCTCAGTATTGTTTTTATCATATTTTTTGCAGCTCGCCAAAGCGAGTAGTTTGTTGATTTTGTGGGTGCGAGATGTTCAACAAATAGCTGGAATTCTCTTTCAGATTTCCTCTCAAGCTGCTTTCTTAGAATTCGAGAGACATCATTAAGCTGTTTTTTCAGATTTGGGGATCTGTTGTTTTGCCAATCGCGACGTATTTTCCTTTTATTTTTTATTAACTGCTCTATGTCCTTTGGAGTACACTTTGCATAGCTGCGAGTTGAGCTTTTTGGAATTTGGGCGGGAGTGGCCGCTGCAGCTGCTTGGGAAAGCAAGAGTGTGAAATTACTAACAGCTGTGTGTATTTCAACTTTCGTTTTTAGTGGCACATTAGGGATAATGTGGGAGCTTAAATACTTTCGATATTTGAGCCAGTTTGTGAGTTTGCTGGTCAGTTTATCTGGTGGATTGGCCTCAGAACTCGGCGCATACTTTATTGTGATAATAGTAGGCGTATGGTCTGATGAGAGATCTAGAGAGGATTCAATAAACAATTGGCTCCTTTTTACAGTTTTGAAGACTGCAAAGTCAATGACATCGGGGGTTTTGCGACTGTCAGTAGGCCGGTAAGTTGGCGTGCCAGAAGAGATCACGTCAAGACCGAGTCTGTTGACAGTGTTCAACAGAAGCCTGCCCTTTGGCGATATAAGGCGAGAACCCCAATATGTATGTTTGGCGTTGAAATCGCCGGCAACGAGATACTTTTGTCCAAGAGAATGGAAAAAAGTTTGGAATTGTTGCTCAGATATTTTGTGTCTGGGCGGGCAGTATATAGCTGTTAATGTTAGGCCTTTTAAGTATTCATCGAGAGAAATACTTGTCGCTTGGATATATTCTGTGCAATAATTCTGGAGAGCGTAATGTTTTATACGACTTTTAATGAGAATGGCGGTTCCACCTCTAGCGTTTCCGCTTGGATGCTTTGTGTCATAGAGTCTGTATCCTGGTAAATCGAAAAAGTGTTTTTTAGTGAAGTGTGTTTCAGAAATTAGCATAACGTCTATGCTGGACTCTTTCAAGAACTCGAGAAGTTCTAGTTTGTGATGACACAGGCCGTTTGCATTCCAGAATGATATTTTTAAACCATTCATGGCTTAGACATGAGATGTTGTAGTAAAAGATTTTGATTCTTTATCATTTCTTGCATCATATTTTGCATACCAGACATAAATTGAAATTTTTGGGTTTTCCATGTTTCATGTTTTTGCGTCACATTTTCCGTCTTTTTTATGAAGCTTTAATAGACTGTACAGCCTCTATAGTTAGCAGTGTGATTGCCACCGCAATTACTACATTTTTTAATAGTGGAATCCTCTTTTGTTTTTGTACACGAACCTGTTTTTGAGTTTATCAAAGAGATTGACAATTTTTCTATAATTGGATTCGCTGTAAATTTGGATTTTTGTTTCGTGTACTTGTCCCCTGAGAATAGAGATCACGTGGAAATTATTAGGACCAATACTTTGAGTTATATCTTTAATCAGAGAATTAGAGTTTCGCTCACGCAGGTAGATAGGTGGGGGTTTTTGCGATTTCGGCTTGGGATCCGAATCATTTTCTTCAGCAAGTAACTCGCTTTGCGAAGTAAATGTTGATTCCTGTCAGCACTGTCGGCATTTTGCTCTTTTGACCTGTAATAATGGAGCGAGACCTTTGTTATGCGATTAGCGATTTCTGAAAATCCGCTATTCGTCTCACTTGAGTCAGGAATGGGGGTAAGGCCTACGGGGATTTCAATATATTTGCTAGGGGTATCGACCAAAGAAATTGACGATACAGAGTTACCTGTGTTTGCGTGTGCAGTATCGCTATGGGAACTCCACTGTGTATCTGGCGAGGGAATTTGAATAGGTTGTTGTTGTTGTTGCGGAAGCTGCTGCTGCGCACCGTCTTGCTGTGGAAGCTTTTGCAGCAGGGGTTGCAAAAGTTGTTGTTGTAGTTGCAGCTGCTGATGAGCTGTACCATTTCGTCCACTGTCTACTGATGACACACTGGTACTAATTTCGCGTTTTTAAGGTTCTGGCCACCCTAATTAGAAAAGCGACGCATAGAGGGCGCGATTTAGATGCGGTTTGTGTACTCGCTGATCGCTGCAAAAAGATGTTTTTTGGGATATTTTTTTCCGAGGGAAATTTTAACGTCAACGCTGTATTGACTTTGCTGTCAGTGGATCAGCTGATTATATTTTGTTTATAAAGAATGTTTAATGTTTTAGCAGATATGTTGCGCGGGATAAAGAATTTGTTGATGAAGCGAATTCGAATTGTGATTTTATTTGGCAAAAATTTTCGTTTTGTTTTTAAATTTCACAAAAGTGTCCAAGCAAGTGATCGCGAGCCCTATGCAAACGCGTCACTGTACTATCGCACGAAGCTTCGAGGCTGTTTCAATATTTTTAGAGTAGAACTTCCGATATAAAAAATTGATTTTATGAGAGCAGATTTTTTATTCGCACAACCGATTGAACTGACGTTTACGTTTGTCACTGCGCATGCTCACGGGAAGCCCCCTGCGATTGATGAAGTTCCGTATAGCTATGATGCAGGCCTCAGTTGACAAATCGTAGGCCAATTCAAGATGTATCGCTCTTATGGACAGGCAAGTAGACAGTGCCACCCAGCGCTTTTCGGTAACCCGCCCGATGGTAACGGATAGCGGACCGAAATAGTCCAGCCCAGTGTATGAGAAGGGCCTCACATATGGAGTCAGGCGGTCCTCCGGCAACGGACCCATGATTGGTGGTACTGGATTTACACGAGAGATTCTGCATAGAAAACAATTTGCGATGGCCGCTTTTAAAACTTGGCGTAGTCGTGGAATCCAATACCTGCGTCGAATTTCACCAATCGTCGCTTCTAAATTCTGATGCTTCATCAACTTGTGGTAATGCATTACGATCAACTTAGTATAATCGTGATCTGGTGGAAGTATCACTGGGCGTAGTGAATCGTACGCCAGCCAGCTGACTGCATCATACGGTGACAGCGAACGTAAATTGTTGTCTTTTGCTAGACTATCGCCTCTTTTCAGTGATATAACCTCTTCGCCGTAAACTTCAAATTGTACCCGACGGCACAAAGCAGCGTCAGCATTTGATATTTCATCTAGCGTTAACGTGCTACCCGCCGGATCTCTTTTACCGCGGCAACGTGTAGTAAATCAAATTTCCCAGGCTACAGTACGTCTGAGCCTGTGGAAAGAAGAGAAGCGATTACAATTTATAAAATTCCAATTCACCGCATGTAGAGCGAATCTAGGCCGCAGCTCTTTTCCTGCTTCTTGTGCTGAGTGTTGGATATTGCCAGTTTCAATGGGCCATTCGTTTTCGCCTTGACGCAAAAATGCTGGTCCCTCAAACCAGCGTGATGACGAACTTAAGTCACATTTATAGTTCACTCTGGTGGCTTCGTTAACTTCGGTGTACAGCCATCTCCAATTGGTGACGACTTCAGTGCCGGCAAAAATTTCGACGATTCGATGTGTCACCATTTCGTTTATATCGCCGTTGCTTGGATCGTATCCAGTTTACAACCCTTTTAGAATCACTCCACAGGATACAGCGAAACGGCTTAAACGAGTGTCCGTCAATGACGGCTTGCTTCAAACGAGTACCAAGCACAGCCGCTTGCAATTCGAGCCGAGGATTCGTGAGCAATTTCATAGGAGCGCACCTAGTTTTTGCACACACAAAAGTTACACGGGCTTCACCTTGCAAGTTAAGACTCCTCCAATATTCTACGGCAGAGAAGGCATCTTGGCTGGTATATTCGGTATGCACTCTAAAAGCTGGCGCCACTTATTCCACTCACAATTTAGTTCGCTAGTCAATGGCTCATCCCATCGTAGTTCGGAAATCGTTGAAAAGCTGTCAACGAAATCATCCAAATAGTGGTGTTCAACTATCGATTTAATGGAGCGTGGGTCGTTGTTTCGGTGTTGCAATGCATTCGTCGTTTTAATATGCTGGGCTGAGCAAGGTGAGCAAGCTGCCCCGAATGTCATCACCAGCATTTCGTATACGTCTGGTTCTTTGTTCTCATTTCCCTCACGCCATAGAAACCTTTGTGCTAATCGGTCTTCGGGCCGGATCAACACCTGGTGGAACATTTTGCGGGCTTGTTAGGATTCCTTATACCGAAATGTGGTAAATACCAAGTTTTCGGTCCGACCGTCTCCGATTCCGATTGCTTCAGCATACGAGCGTTTTTGATGTAACTTTGGATGATACCATTATAGGCGCCTGCAAACTGCTCATCTCGCTTCATTTTCCTTTCTATGCCGACGAGTCTGTCAGGGCCATTTTGTAGCTGTCAGGCATCTGGACATCATCTCGAAACCAACTTGAAATCTGTTATTAACTTTTATCGTCGTCTTCTGTAATATCTCGCGAGCACGTACATCTTCAATTGGTTCTACTGCTGGAGACAGATTGACGCCGAAGCTTTCAGTTTCGCAGTGATTTGCGACCAATTTGTACAACCAGTCCTAATTATGTTGCATTAAAAAACATAGTGATATATTAGTAGACGTTTTCCCATTTGGCCGAAATACCACCCATCCTAATTCTGTATTGGCGGCATACGGGCCATTTATTGATAAATGAATGGTCTCACTCGGCAGACCAAGATGGCAGTTGTCTAATCCTATGGGCAGTTTTGGCGTGGCATTGGTGTAGCTACAAGCTGGCAGTTTCTTGGTATTTGGGCCGGTATACAAATCGCTTTAGGCTTTGCGTTGGTGGTTAGTCATTCAGCTCTGTGCAGGGGGATAAACTCGTAATCATTCTGGTAAGCTGTGTCCCAAAACTGGATTAATTTAATATGAAGGCCTTCTGCCATTTCCGTAACTTTAACTTCCTTCTTCTTGTATCAGCATCGAACGAGTCAACCACGTATATTTTTACGGTCCTGCAACATCCCGTGCTGCAGTGCTTTTTATTTATATAAAGCGTACTTTTTAGTATCCTACGACATCCGTCGCAAGTAAGCAACCTTTGTGCTCCTTTTTCAATAAAACATACTTAAGAACCTACATCCTACTCGCTTTTAATTATATTTTGCTAATTCTCGAATCCCACCCTTTTTTCTTTTTTATGTCGTTTGGCCTCCTTAGAGTGAGCCAAACATTTGATCCATTCGAACCGGATTCAAATTTTGAGAACGACATCCGTCGCAAAGAATTACACCAGCACTTCTGCATATTTTGGCAGCATCTTCGACGCTCCAAGCTCCGCCGAGGTTTCAACTTTTCCAGCGTTTTTAGCGTTTTATGAGCGCATCTTCTCCGAAGGAACGGTGGAAAAGCCGACGGCAAAACACCGATCTTCAACATACAACAAAAATTCAAGGTACGTGTAGTTTGTGTAAAAGCATAGTTTTTTTTTTAAAAAAAAATTAGCAATTCTTCCGACACTTAGTCGAGAAATACAAAAACAATAAAAAAAGAGTAAAAAACAAGTTTTTTAAAATATAACCCTTTAACCGACTAAAAAGCAGAAAATAAATTTTCTTTAAATTAATTTCAGCAATTTCGATTTAAAATTAAGGGTTTTTGGGTACTTTCCTCCGAATATCATTGCAGATTTTATAATCGCCAAAAACCCTTAATTTTAAATCGAAATTGCTGAAATTAATTTAAAGAAAATTGTTTTTCAGCCTTGTAGCTTGCAAAATACGAAAGTTAGGTCTTTAAATTGGCTCCATCCCGCTCCCCTTTGCCCCCACACCCCCCTTTCCAAAGGGTAAAAAATTTAATTTTGTCAATAAGAACTCACCTACCAACATTGTAGCTTGAAGGAATTGGAAGTTATGCCATGTTTAAAAAAAATAGTTTGAGTCTCCCCACGGCCCCCTACGCCTCTGATGGACCCCAAATAGAATGCATTGTCACCGGAGTTCTATCAGTGTTCCAAATTTCAGCTCTCTAGCTCATGTGGAAGTGTATGAAAAAGCTCGCCGCAGATTTGAGGATATATATATATATATATATAGTCCGCCCAAAGCAAGTTAATATAAGGGTTATAATAAAAACACAATAATCTTTCTCTGCGTTAATTTGTTCATTTTCGTGGAACGTGCGGAAAGCCACAAAAGAAAGGCCCGAAGCACCAATGAGAAATAAAATTACCACAAAGTGAACAAAAGCAGAATAAAATAAAAAAGCGACACAATACTCCGATTGTGCATCGTCCTTAATTCGTTAAAACCGTACTTAGCAAACATAGCATAGATTTAAATCGTTTTTAAATCTATTAAAATTCTTTAATTTTCAATTAAAAAATAACTTTTGTTTTCTAAAGTTATTTGGCAACCCTTATTGCCTCTTCTCGTGTGTAATACGATCCACAACCAAAAGCTTTTGGCTCTCAGCCCTTCTATTACATACTTTGACAGTTGTGATTATCCCTTAATTTTTGGTTTTTTGGTTTTTAGTTTTATTTTTTAAATGAAATTAACTTTAACAACATAAATTATAAGTAAAATTTAAATACACAATACTGAGCACGTTAAGTGATACAAATATTCCCAAGCACAGATCAAACGAAAGTGAAAACAAAACAGAATACCCAAACACAAAACAAACAAACAAGTGCACTCCAACAACAACAAGTGAGTGTCTTTCTTGAGAATGCAATTGTCTCTGAATTTTAATAATCTTTAAACTTAAATAATTTTTTAAACTTTTAAATTGAAAGTGCTATTTCTTTAATATTTCACTTAACGTTTTGTGATCAGCTTATACATACAAGCTAAATTCTGTGTATACTCGTTTTTTATATTCAAAATTGTGCCTTTTCTTGCTCAATTGTGTTTCCTTTGAATTGCTTTGCCAATATAGTTTGGCCAATAATTTTTTGTTTATTTTCCTTCTGCCGGTTAAGTGATCGTATTATTTCATATACACTACTTTAGTGTGGAATTATTTTTATAGCTTTTGTGAAAATTTCGAAGCTTTAATACTTTTTTTAATAATTGTTTCAACATTTCTAATGCACACGGCCCTATTTTATCAAACCCACCTTGGGTAAATATTAAATTGAAATTGGATTTCAATATCTTTTTCAAATTTGAACTTCGAAACAAAGTGCCAATTCAATAAAAATTACATACAGTTTTATTTATTTTATTTTTTTGGTTTTACACGTTAGTGCTCAACGCAAATTCCTTTTTTGAATTCTTAATATTCACATCAGGGAACAATCTCAAGTACCTATACCGAGGGTACCTTTACACTTTTATTTAATTAAAATTTTTTATTCAAGTGATCTTTTGATCTAAGTTCTCCACAACCTTGAGTGTCACCCCTAAGTGTCTCGGGTATTCATCTTCGATGATTTTAGCACCTCTCAACTCGAGCAAATTATTGCTTTTTTATTTACAGTTTTTTGATTTTTCATTAAAAACATGACTGTTTTTGAGACTTTTATTCTCGCTGCTGACCAATTGGTCAAATTTGAAGCAGCTTTTGCGAACTTACCGTCACCAACACACACCCAAGAAAATTTGAGCACTCAAAGTGAAAAAATAAAATCACTTTAGGCTGCAGTTAAGGTTTCATATCAGCCATGTCTAGCCTACCTTGAATCATATGCTGATCAAGGTGATGTCAACGCTTTCGTCAAGTACAAGCGTTCTTATTACAGCTTTGTAAAGACAGCTTCACCTCCGACTTTTCAGTTTTCTACCAATGATTTGAAACCAATTAGCACATATAACATCAATGCGTCTTCTAACCTTTGTGGGATTTGTCCCCGACGACAACATTCGTTGCGCACCTGTCAGCGTTTTCTGACCATGAGTGTCGCCGATCGTAATTTAAATATAAATCGCCTTAAATATTGCATCAATTGTTTAAGCCAAAATCATGAGGTTCAAGGTTGTAAGAGCACTTCTGTTTGCTCTAGCTGTCAGAAGCGTCATCATACGCTTCTACATAGAGATGTGCCTACTCCGCAGCCATCACCCAGTGAACATTTTCCTTTTGGGCCCCGTTCTATAGAAAATAATGTTTCACATTTTCAGCCTTCAACCAAGGAAACTTTTCGTTTAGGGCCCCGCCCTCTTGAACACATTGTTTCACCTTTTGCCTCAACTTCAATCATTGGTACTTATCACTCAGGGTTACGCCCTAGTGAAATTAATGTTTCCACGCACGAGGAAGTTATTGAAACTTCCTTCGATACCGACTGAATCAAGAATTATAGAGAGTATTCAATCTGGTGCTGCTACTCCTAGCAAGCAGTGTTGCATTTCTCTCGATTCTCCTATCGATTCGCAGAGAAAAAGCGAGGCAGCGACCCTCGTACTACCAACCAATTTTCCACAATTTACAATTGCATCACTTCGTGATCATCAAAGGCCATACAATGCATTGGCATATGCCACTTCCTGGCAAAGCTCGCCGATGTATATCCCTATCGGCGTCGCTTTTGCTCGAAACCTTTTATTAATTTCCCGTAAATTACATAAGAAAAAGTTTATGACTGCTGCGGCTAAGTTTTTTGACCACCGCTTTGTCAATTCTACCCAGCGAGACCAATTTTACGTCATAGCTCTTGTCATTAAATCGAAATTTCAAGTAGATATTCGACATAACTCTTTACGCAATTTAGCACCTAGACTTTTTCTCCAACATAACTTCAATACATATCTGGAATTGAAAATACATAATCTGGTACACCCAGAGAAAAAACAACCTAAAATCACCTTAAAACAAGTAGAAACGTTAATGAAAGTCTGGTAAAGTTGGAAATTTTAGAAACAACTACGAACAAACTTGTTTTCAATTTAAAACATAAATTCAAAAATAAACAAACTTATTTCAAAGTTGTTTTCCGATTATTTAAAAAATTTTCCAATTTATATTAAGTTTGCCAGATCTTGATTTAAAATCTTTCAACTTTGTTTCAACGTTGACAACAGTTATTTTAAGTATTTTTCACTTAATTTCAACTTTCCAACTTTGTTTCAACGTTGACAATAGTTATTTTAAGTATTTTTGTCTTTATTTCAAAGTTGTTTCCATTAAGTGGAAAAAATTAAGGAGTAAATACGATCGTACTTGATTTTACTATGTTTTTTTTTCCCTGAGTGTATTAATGCTACGCTTAAAATATCGCCGGGCTCGTGTTCGGTTTCGACGTGTATTGGAAGACTGTGCTGGTTGGTTTTTTTTTGAAATCCTGGGGTTCCTATTTACCCAAGCACAGGCTTCGGCAGGGTCCTTTCTGGCTCAGATGTCGCATGAGAGATCCGGGGTCCCTTATGACCCACGTCGTGTGAAACATCCGTTGCGGCCCTTATTTGGCCCTCGCTACCTTTTTAGCGATAATTCTACGAATAAATTACTTTTTCTAAATAAATAAACTTTTAAAATAAATTAATTAAAATAATTTTTTGTATGCTCAATCTTACTATGCTTTTATAGCATACAAACTACATGTACTAATCTAAAATTTTTTTGCAGCGTTAGTTACTGCAAGGTGGGCGGAATGTTTACGCCAAAACACCCTGTTTGCCACCCTGTATACGGAATTGTACGGCAACCAACTTTATACCATTAAACCTACTGGAACACCGCTTAACATTCTGTTAAGCTGTGTCCCAAAACTGGTTTAATTCAATATGAAGGCCTTCTGCCATTTCCGTAACTTTAACTTCCTTCTTCTTGTATCAGCATCGAACGAGTCAACCATGTATATTTTTACGGTCCTGCAACATCCCGTGCTGCAGTGCTTTTTATTTATATAAAGCGTACTTTTTAGTATCCTACGACATCCGTCGCAAGTAAGCAACCTTTGAGCTCCTTTTTCAATAAAACATACTTAAGAATCTACATCCTACACGCCTTTAATTATATTTTGCTAATTCTCGAATTCCACCTTTTTTTCTTTTTTATATCGTTTGGCCACTTTACGAGTGAGCCAAACAATGACCTCCACGTTGGTGACCGCCGGTAACAGTTCCTGGCACGGACATAGTTCTGTCTGGGTCTGGCTAACATAGTCGGGCGAAGGAGAGGTCAGTCCTTAAAATCCCCTAATCCAAGGTGGAGCTTCATACGCCGAGGGACGCGTGGCCAGGAGGGAGCCTGGTCTTTAGTATGCGAGCTCTAGATACCTGGGGACCTCTAGTTCTAACCTAATTCCCCTTTCCTGCATACTGGGGGTGAGTGCAGGATGACCGCCCTTCCCCCACACTCGTGGGACCAAAAATGAACTGCAAAAAAGAAAAAACTTTAAAAAATTTAGGAACGACGACGGACATGACGGAGGAGGAGGAGAACCTTCTTATCCAATGCGCGACAACGGACAACGAATCGATAAGTGTCGGTGAGGTAGGCGGCAGTAATATTGCCGTCTACATGGAGAAGCTGCTTCTTCGTGAGGACGATAATATGTCTGTCGCCAGCTCATCCGGGCTGTCAACCATGTCAACAGCTTCGACTCGTAAGAGGATCGCAAACAGCAAGTTGACAGTTAGAAGGTTGGGTAACAAGACCTGGGATGAACTCAACGAAAGGGACCGTAAAAGGCAGCATAACGCGCGGGCCTTCCTACAGGGGCTATCCTCAGCTACCGATAAAAAGGACGCAGAGATGGCCCCTGCTGGAGGCCGGGGCGATGTGGAGCCTATGGGACCACCGCGAATGCGACCGGGCACCACTGGATGCAAACCCGAACGATGTAATGAGCTCCCCGCTCACTCTGGTTCGGGGGAGGATCAGGGTAGTGTGCGGTCGGAAAGGACGAAGGTTGTTGATGATACGAAGCCCGGCTCCTGCGAAGGCTCAGCCAGCCCAGCTGACTCTCAACCTGCGTCTGTCGCGACTGGTCCTGGAATGGTCCCGGACGGTGATACCACTCTAGACAGCTGCTGTACGGTGATCGCTCTTTCTGGCAAATCAAGGCACCGCCATTGCTCGGGGAAACCCGATGTTCCAATGGTCGCTGTGGGGAGCAAGGTAGTGCTGGAAACGAGGGGAAGACCGTCAAGCAGAGGCTGAACGCCAAACGCTTGATACGACGGATGAAGAAGCGCGACCCGAATTCCTACACGGAAAGGGAACGACAGATGCTAACGGCGGTGGAGGAGACGGTGAAGGCACCAATATCGCGCGTGTCTGTACCTTCGGGGGCCAGCATGAGGTTATTTGCTGTGAGGAATGGAGGCCCTTTGCCCTCGACCTCAGCGGCGGGTAAACTCAGGTGGACCACTACTGCGCCAGAGAAATCGGGCGCAGTGGCGGGAACTCCAAAAAGGGGCAGGCACGACGATACGGTGTGAATGATGCTATCCTGAAGAAGGGCAAGCATATTCCTCTCTTCGGCCAGCTGACCACAATCAAGGGTTTTAAGATGCTTCAGTGCGATGATGCGGACACGTTGAAATGGCTCGAGGCATTTGTCGCCAACACAACTGCACCGTGGGCTCATGCCGACCTGCGCGTTGCCGACAAAAACGCGATCCTGGACTTCGCAAAACAGAAGTTCAAGCTGATGATCCCGGGACCACATCTTCCAAGGGAACGTATTGAACGGATGTGTGTAAACAGCCTGATGGTTGAGAACTCAATTGGGTGTAGAATGGTCCATTCATACATACAAATGGAATATAAAATACTTCGAAATATATCGGCAAGTGTATTTAATTGTTTTGTGAAATAATTTTTAAATTAATCAGTTAAAAATAGTATAAATTCTTAATTTTTTACATTTAATAATAAAATAATTTTTTTTGTTTTAAAGTTAACTAATGCAAAGTTAACTAAAACTAATCGAAGAAATTTAACTTAACTAAATGAAAAAGTTAATGGTTTTCGAAATTAACTGAAACGTTAAAAGTTAACCAAAAATTTAACTTCGTTAATTAACTATTAACTAATTAACTAGTTAATGCCCAGCTTTGCTAACAAACCTAAAATTTGAAGGTTTTTTTATTTTAATTCTGACGAATAATAAAAATTGATTACCCTTCTAAGTCGATGCATTCAGCTGTTATATGATAAAGTCCCAGAAATAAGAAAAAGAGTACTTAATAGTACTTTCGGGAAAAAAGTGAGAGTAAAAAAGAGGAGGGCCTAAAAAAGAGTACTGTACTCTTTAAAAGAGTACGTCTGGTAACCCTAGTTGTGACGCCAATGCACACCATGTTCAGTGGAGTAGCAGTGACACAAATGTACGGGGTGAGTCTTTATTTGAATATATAATCAAAAAGAATCTGATTATTGCGAACAAGGGCAGAGAGCCCACCTTTACTACTAGAAATAGGAGGGAGGTACTTGACATAACATTAACGAATAATTCGGACTCTATATCTATAAACCAGTGGATGGTCTCCTCTGAGGCCTCGTTCTCTGATCATAGAATAATAGAATTCGAAATAGATATACCAAAGAATACACCACCCCCATATAGAAACCCAAGAAAGGCGGACTGGGACTCTTTTGTAAGTGAGGTAGGGAATGGAATACATACACTGCAGGCGCAAAATCTGACATCAGCGCATGAGATAGACAATTCTGCCAGGTCGCTAGGGCTTCTCCTTAGTAAGGCGTATTGTAAGGCATGTCCGTTAAGGACAACCAAGGCAAAGAAATCATCACCGTGGTGGACAGAGGAGCTTAAGGTCTTGAGAAGCGCCACACGCAAGCTCTTTAATAAGGCTATGAGAACCAATGTATCCACTGACTGGGACGACTACAAAACGAGTACAAGGGAATTCAAAACCGCTACAAGGAACGCCAAGAGAACGTCTTGGCAGGATTTCTGTAGTGGTTTAGAACATTCCTCTGACTCAGCAAGGCTAAGAAAACTTCTCTCGAAAGCACCAGCAATACCTGGATTCCTCAAGCGAAACGATGGGCGATGGACCGAATCGTGCTCTGCGACTCTACAGCTTCTGCTGGAAACGCATTTCCCAGGTTGTGATATTAATCAGGAAGATGTGGACGCGAGTAGAACAGCGACCACAAGTAATGTTATACCTGAAGGTTTAGTTACTGAGGAAAAGATAAACTGGGCGATTGACTCTTTTTCGCCCTATAAATCTCCTGGTAGTGACGGGATACTCCCGATAATGCTGCAGAAGACCAAGAATATTATAACACCAATTCTTAAGGAATTGTTCTTGAGCAGCCTTAAGCTCGGGCACATCCCAGCAATTTGGCGGCAAGTTAATGTTATCTTTATTCCTAATGCGGGCAAAGCCAGCCACACACTAGCGAAGGTTTTTAGGCCCATCAGACTGACGGCTTTCGTACTGAAGACTTTCGAAAAACTCATAGACTTTTATATTCGTAGCAAGCTGTGACATATCCTCGGCACAGCATGCATACACGAAAGGGAGGGGTGTGGAAACGGCGCTGCATTGCGTCGTCAGCACCATTGTAACGAGGTAATTTTGGAGCCGGGGTGAAGCCGTCGGCGTCCAAGGTTCGTTGCAAAAATTTGTAAGTTTTGGGACCGCGCGATGGCCAAAATTCCGTCAGATTGATTGTAAACAGGATTTAACTTGGATATTCACTTTATTTAATTTAATTTTTAATTCATTTCTTAATTAATGTACACTCTTAATTATATTTTCTTGGGTTTATTATCTATTATAATTTTTCTGCTCCCTTCACGTTCAAAATCGCCTGCCTACCCAGAGTACTGGCCGCGGTTCGACTGTTGGGGTGTCCGTTTCACCAGTCAGAGGAGAATCAAACGAGAGGGGGGTTGCAACCATGCGTCCGTGCGCAGGAGAAGAGCTAACAGAAGTTTTACAGGGAAAAGGGATTATGAGGGGAGAGGGTCGATAAATGGGACGGATCGTTGGTATTGCTTTCCCACTACAAGAAAGCTGTACGCCACGAGCAATCAGTGCACTGGCCAGAGAAAATCCTAAGCTATGTCCACTGTGCAGAAGGCTATGCGCCACGGGCAATAAGTGCGCTGGCAAGAGAAAACTAAACTAGATCTACTATGCGGGAGCTATGCATCACAAGCGATGAACGCGCTGGTGAGAGTAAAAAATCCTATGCTATGTCTTTTACGGAAAGCTATGTGCCACGAGCAATAAGTGCGCTGACAAGAGAAAATTAGACTAGGTCTACTATGCGGGAGCTATGCATCACGAGCGATGAACGCGCTGGTGAGAGTAAAAAATCCTATGCTATGTCTTTTACGGAAAGCTATGTGCCACGAGCAATAAGTGCGCTGACAAGAGAAAATTAGACTAGGTCTACTATGCGGGAGCTATGCATCACGAGCGATGAACGCGCTGGTGAGAGTAAAAAATCCTGTGCTATGTCTTTTACGGAAAGCTATGTGCCACGAGCAATAAGTGCGCTGACAAGAGAAAATTAGACTAGGTCTACTATGCGGGAGCTATGCATCACGAGCGATGAACGCGCTGGTGAGAGTAAAAAAAATTCTTATGCTACGTCTTTACGGAAAGCTATGTGCCACGAGCAATAAGTGCGCTGACAAGAGAAAACTAAACTAGATCTACTATGCGGGAGCTATGCATCACGAGCGATTAACGCGCTGGTGAGAGGGGAAAATCCTATGCTATGTCCTCTACGGAAAGCTATGTGCCACGAGCAATAAGTGCGCTGACAAGAGAAAACTAAACTAGGTCTACTATGCGGGAGCTATGCATCACAAGCGATGAACGCGCTGGTGAGAGTAAAAAATCCTATGCTATGTCTTTTACGGAAAGCTATGTGCCACGAGCAATAAGTGCGCTGACAAGAGAAAATTAGACTAGGTCTACTATGCGGGAGCTATGCATCACGAGCGATGAACGCGCTGGTGAGAGTAAAAAATCCTATGCTATGTCTTTTACGGAAAGCTATGTGCCACGAGCAATAAGTGCGCTGACAAGAGAAAATTAGACTAGGTCTACTATGCGGGAGCTATGCATCACGAGCGATGAACGCGCTGGTGAGAGTAAAAAAAAAATCTTATGCTACGTCTTTACGGAAAGCTATGTGCCACGAGCAATAAGTGCGCTGACAAGAGAAAACTAAACTAGAACTACTATGCGGGAGCTATGCATCACGAGCGATGAACGCGCTGGTGAGAGTAAAAATCCTATGCTACGTATTTACGGAAAGCTATGTGCCACGAGCAATAAGTGCGCTGACAAGAGAAAACTAAACTAGGTCTACTATGCGGGGCTATGCATCACGAGCGATGAACGCGCTGGTGAGAGTAAAAATCCTATGCTACGTCTTTACGGAAAGCTATGTGCCACGAGCAATAAGTGCGCTGACAAGAGAAAACTAAACTAGGTCTACTATGCGGGAGCTATGCATCACGAGCGATGAACGCGCTGGTGAGAGGGGGGACAATTCTACGCTATCTCTACTCAGGCTTGCCTACTCAATATCGGAACACTCACCCAATGCCGCTGTCGAATTATCACCGAATCACGGTGTGACTTTTCCTGGTCTAGTCGAGGTGCGACTTATCGGTTTGACCGCTGGCGAAGAACTGACCTTTTCTGATTTCTGAATTTCTAACTAACCTCAGCGCAGACTCCTGCGCATGTTCACCACTTGTGATTTTACCACTCACCACACTTAGTGCGGGTGGTGTTGCCAGTACTCGGGAAATCTAAACCTACCGTGTAGGTGCCACACGGACATTTTACTTAATACTATCGTTTTGAGATCGTAAGTTTAATTTATTCTGTTGGCCGGGAATTCAGGAGCCAGAATAAATGGAGAGTTCGGAATAATAATAAAAAAATAAAAGTATAATAACAAAAATTCAAAAGTAAAAAGAAAAGTATCAATTATAAAGATAAGGAAAAAAAAAGAAAAATAGCTGGTGCTGCCGTCGGATGTGGGTGGAAAACGATGGCAAGACTTTACTCCTCACATTCCCCTCTTACTCCCGGGGTGCTTATGCATGCTATTCGCCGGCATGGTATGTGGCGGCTGATTCCGTCGTTGACTTGAGCTGCTAAAAGCGCTCTGGTGCTGTGGGGGTACAGACTTCCGGGTGGAAGGATTAGGTTGGCGGCGGTGATGGCTGGTCTGTCAACATGTTCGCCTCGCTGACGTCGGGCGTTGTCCGAGAGATTGTATGATGCGGAAGTGCAAGTGCTTGTGACTTAGTTTCGGTGAGCCGTGGAAATCGTAGGTGTGCTTGGCATGCACAGCGGCTCGGTGGGCTTGGCACGTCGGCCACCAGCTCTGCAGAGCCTGTATAACCTGGCGACAGCTCGGTGAGTGTGGGTGCTTCGCCTCTGTTGTCGTCGGGTGGAGTAGGTGATTGATCGTCACGTCGGACCGCGACTTCGTCGGGATTGTCGGTGCATACTGCGCGAAATGCGCTGCAGTATTCCGCTGCTGGGACTGGGTATGCGCGTGATTGATAATTTATTCCGGCTCGTCCGCCTCGTTGGCAGAGGGACCCTCTCGCCGGTCGTTGATTGGCGCACCCTCTGGCGGCCTGGCTTGTGGAAGCGCCCTCGAACAGGGGTTCTGGAGTCGGACTCGGCGAGTGGTCAATCAAAACCTCTTCTGCTCCTTCGTGTAGTCGTGCTGTGCGGCGTCCACGGTTGGCTTCCGTGGCGAATCGCAGTCGGTAGCGTTGCTTGGCGGCGTCAAACCGCTTTTGTTCGTTGTCGCTCATTTCGGTGGCGTCGTGTTGTTGTGTGATCGCTGGTACACGTTGATCTGTGGGAGAGGAAAGCAAACAGTTATTATTGTTGTTTGGATGGTGTTGCCCTAACTCATGCTCATGGTCAGAGCCATGGAAGGGTTTAAGTTCGCTCAGATGCGCGGTGCGAACCCTGGTCTCCCCCTCCCGTTTCAAACGAGCGATGACAGGTGAAGGGAAACTGATTATGGTATATGGCCCAGCGTTTTTTGGGGCGAGCTTGGCTGCGAAACTGTCGATGGCTTTGGACAGCGGATGCTGCCTCACCATCACCAGCTGCCCTATTTTCGGCTTCAATGGTCTTCGCCGCAGATTGTAGTGTCGCGCCTGGTCCTGGGCTGCTTTGGCGAGGTTGTGCCGGACAATGTCGAAAATTTCCTGCAGTTGCGTAGCTCGTTCTGTGGGTGTTATGGGCACGTTTCCCGTACCTGCTGTAACCCTGTCGTAGAGTGCGTTCGGCAATCGCGGTTCCCTCCCTTGCGTGAGCAAGGCTGGGCTGTACCCTGTGCTCTCGGAAGCGCAGGTGTTAATGGATAATGACAGTTCGGGGAGGTGTTCGTCCCACGTCTTTTGGTTTTTCCCCGCAAACTGTGCTATCATCGTCTTCACCGTTCTGTTGCTTCTCTCTGTAGGGTTTTCTTGGGGGGGGTGTATGGCGCCGTGAATCGTTGGCGCACCCCGATTTCTTCCAAGTACGATTTCATGAGTCTGCTGCTAAATTGCGTGCCATTATCCGAGAGAAAAATCTTGGGCACACCATAGCGGGCGAGTATCCGTTCCCTGAATGCCTTGCGTAGTCCCTCGGCAGTAGCGCTGCGCAGGGGCACCAGCTCGGTCCATTTAGAAAATCGGTCGACGAACACAAGTAATGTGGTATTTCCGTGTTTCGAGTGGGGCAGCGGCCCGACGAAATCGGCGCACACTGTTGCCCACGGCTCCTCTGGAACGGAAATAAGCATTTCTCCTGCTGGGGCCTGCTGACTCACTTTGTATTGCTGACATAGTTCACATTGGCGTACATACCTGCTGATGTCGCGGAACATTCCTGGCCAGTAATACCTGTTGGTGATGCGTGCGATGGTTTTCCGAATCCCCAGATGGCCAGCACTCGGGCTGTCGTGGTTTTCTTCCATCACACGTTTACGGAGAGGCGTAGAGACACAGAGTTTCCACGGTGCGCAATCTTCGTCGCCCGCGTGCCTTACTAAGTGTCGATATAGTTGGTCTTCAATGAATGCATAGTCTGAATATTTTTCTGGCTGCTGTTGTACCTCGGCCCGTCGTTTCCGTAACCACGGGCAATCTGTCTGGTCGGTGGTAAATGTTGCTTGCTGCCACGCCTCTAGTGGTTGCCTCGAGAGTGCGTCGGCCACTACATTTAGCTTACCCTTTCGATATTGCACGGAAAATTTGTACTTCTGCAACTCTAGTGCCCACCGCGCGATTCGGCCGGAGGGGCTTTCGATGGAGTTGAGCCATTTGAGCGATAAGTGGTCCGTGATAACGATGAATTGGTAGCCCTCCAGGTAGGGCCACATCTTGCGAATGCCCCATACAATGGCTAGACACTCCTTTTCTGTGGGCGAGTAATTCTTCTCCGCCTGGTTCAAGTGGCGGCTAGCATAGGCGATAACGCGCTCTGTGCCATCGATCGTCTGCGTCAACACTGCACCGAGGTCGAAATCGCTGGCGTCGGTTTGCAGCGTAAATGTCTGGGTGAAGTCAGGGCAGACTAACACCGGGGCTTCTGTCAGTTTCTTCTTCAACGTCTCAAACGCCTGTTGTTGTTCGTCGGCCCACTTCCAGTGCTTACCCTTCTTCAGCATGGCTGTCAGGGGTTGAACGATTGCAGCGAAGTCGGGCACGAACCGTCGATACCACGACGCGACACCCAGGAAACTCCTTACGCCTCGAATATTTTCAGGTGGCGCCAGCTCGCGTATGGCGGCCACTTTGTCAGGGTCCGTATGGATGCCTTCGCCGCTTACAATATGTCCTAAATATTTCACCTGTGTTTGGAAAAACTCACACTTCTCCGGGTTGATGCGCAGATTTGCGGCCCTCAGCTGCCGGAAAACCTCTTGTAAGTTGTGTAAATGCTCCTCCAGGGTAGCGCCGGTGACTATGATGTCGTCTAGATACGCGAAAGCAATGGGCTCCAATTCTGGCCCTATTATCTGATCAAGGGCGCGTTGGAACGTGGCGGGTGCCGAGTGCAATCCAAACGGAATGACGCGCCATTGGTAAAGCCCCCGGCACTGTGAATGCAGTAAATTGTTTACTACTCTGGGCCATCGGAATCTGCCAGTATCCATCTTTCAAATCGTGGCTGCTGATAAACTTGGCGTTTCGCAGTCGATCGAGAATGAGGTGGATGCGCGGCAGGGGATACGCGTCTGGCACAGAGCGACTGTTTAGCGATAGTCGATACAGAGTCGCCAGGCCACCGTCTTTTTCCGCACCAGCACGATGGGCGCGCTGTACGGGCTGTGTGACGGTTCTATACATTCCTTTTCCAGAAGTTTGTTTATCTCGTCGTCGATGATGGCCTGCATAGCTGGGTTACGTGGAAAGTAGCGTTGCTTGATGGGGCGATCATCCGCCATGACGATGCGATGTTCAGTGATGTTCGTGGGCCCTTTTAAGTCGGTGAAGAGGGGCAACTCTGCCCGCAGAAATTTATCGATTTTCTCCTGCTGACTTGTTGTTGTCTCCGCGGCCAGCAAAGACTGCGTCGTGGTCGTTTCAATTGTAAAGTTGCACCAGCGCAGGTGAAACTCGCCTCTGTGAAAATAAGGAAATCTAGCCCCAGAACGACGTCCTCGTATGCGTCGGGCATGACGATAAATTTGAGCAAAACATTGCTATTGCCCAGCTTGACTCGCGCTTCGACGACCTGATCTAAGCTACGACTGGACCCATCTGCCAGTTTAACCTCCCCATTAAAAGTTTCTACTCTTTTGTCGAATTTTGTGAGCAAACGCCCCGCTGATAAAACTTCGCGTCGCCCCCGTGTCGACGATAGCCTGCACTTGCTGTCCCCCCACGATTGCGTGGGCGAGGATGTGTCTGGCGTCGTGTTCAAATATTACTGGTGTTGAGGGTGGAGCGCCGGAGCCACCACCCCCCCTCGATCGGGGTGGCCTCCGCTGGCGTTTCCCGGCTGGCGGCAACACTCGATGGTCTTGCGGCCGCGTCGTATAAAATGTCCGCTCTGCCCACATCGGCGACAACCCCGAGGGTCAATGCGATCGTCCTGAGCTGAGGCCGAGGCGTCGGTTATGGCTTGCAGTGGCTGAGTAAATAAACGATGTTGGTCGCCACCCCCAGATGGTGGCAACGATACGCCACCCCTTTGTGGCGAAGCAGCTCTGCCTGACTCCCGCTCCTGGATACCTTCCAAGTCTTGGGCCAGAGAAAAAAGCTCGGCGAGAGTGCCGAAATCTTTGCGCCGAATGTACCAATGGTACTCGGGGCGGGCGTTTAGAAATACGCGCTCGAGGCGTTCCTCTTCATTGTACGTCCCTTGACGCATCAAGTAGAGGAGGGACAACGCGTAGTCGCTGAAAGATTCGTGGCCCTGTTGTAAGCGGCCTCGAATAGTGTCGTCAATACGCTCGTAGTAGCGAGCCGGCAAGAAAAAGGTGAGGAAATCTTTCCTAAATAATGCCCAAGTTTCCCACTGCCGGTTACAGGAACCAGACGAGCGCTTTGCCCCTTAGCACTTCGGGCAAGAATCGTGGCAATAGGTCCACTTTTAGCCCGTCCATAGCGCACAGCTCTTCCGCCCGCTCGATAAACGCGAGTGGGTCGGGCCCCCCATCATAGTAACAAAACCATTTACGTACCTTGTCCATGACCCCCGCGCCTGTGGCGGGTGGTCTTACCTGGTTGCTGGCGAAATGGTGTGAGGGTTGGGTCGTGCTGTCTGTAGTTGCTGTTGATTGGTGGCCAGCCTTTGGTATCTCAGCCGGTGTAACACCCATTTTGGCAGTGTTCGCCGCTGGTCTGGTGATGTTGTTCTCAGGGCCCGCTGTCGGCCCGGGATTGTTTGGCGATGGCAACGGCGAAGCGGGCTGTACGATAATTGTAGGCAGGGCCCCGCCAGTTGCGGCTTTGTCGTCGATTTCGGCGTTACTTTCACTACTTGGCGCAAATTTGCGCTCTTACACCTTCCATGGCCGCGTTAATGCACAATAACTAGCCTCGTGGCGGGGATATAGTAAGGTGGCCTTTCTATTTTCACTTTTCCCAAATTCATCTTTTTTTTTTTTTTATATTTTTGATAATCTTGTTATTACTTTGTTTCGTGGCTAACTGTCACACTTCGATTTTCGTCGATTACACTAAGTTGGTTTATGATGGTAATCACTGAATTCTCACGGTTATTTCTATATCGCACAAAATTTTGAATTAATAGATTCTCTCATTTTATTTCGTTATCGTGAAATTTTACGATGAATAATTTTTCCCAAATTTATTTCTTTAGCACTAAAATTTAAAATAATCAAATCCTTGGATATTTTTTCCTTTTCAAACACTTTTGTCGCTAGTCGCGTCACTTGGCCCGTTAGTTGTCGGTGCCTGCTTGTCGCCACGCGGTACTTCTCGGCTTGGCCGATTTACCGTTTTCGTTGTTCAACGGGTTTATTTCGCGCGTCACATGGTTCGATTTCAAAGCACTTGATTCGCGGTACAGTTCCGTATTTTCCGTTTCGCGTTAACGGACTTGCACTATGCACCTGCGCTTTTGCTTTTCCACGTGGTTTTCGCTCACCGTTTCCAACATGGAATTAACTGTTAAATTTTTCTTGTCTTTTCGCACTGTGTTCGTAGAATTTAATTTCAATTAATTTTTTTTTTCCCGATTTATGATTTTTTTAAAATTAAATCCGGTTTTTTTTTTGTTTTTAACCGAAATTTTGTTTCCGTTTTAAGGATTTATGCGCCAGGGTCCCTGCTCGGGCGCCATTGTAACGAGGTAATTTTGGAGCCGGGGTGAAGTCGTCGGCGTCCAAGGTTCGTTGCAAAAATTTGTAAGTTTTGGGACCGCGCGATGGCCTAAATTCCGTCAGATTGATTGTAAACAGGATTTAACTTGGATATTCACTTTATTTAATTTAATTTTTAATTCATTTCTTAATTAATGTACACTCTTAATTATATTTTCTTGGGTTTATTATCTATTATAATTTTTCTGCTCCCTTCACGTTCAAAATCGCCTGCCTACCCAGAGTACTGGCCGCGGTGCGACTGTTGGGGTGTCCATTTCACCAGTCAGAGGAGAATCAAACGAGAGGGGGGTTGCAACCATGCGTCCGTGCGCAGGAGAAGAGCTAACAGAAGTTTTACAGGGAAAAGGGATTATGAGGGGAGAGGGTCGATAAATGGGACGGATCGTTGGTATTGCTTTCCCACTACAAGAAAGCTGTACGCCACGAGCAATCAGTGCACTGGCCAGAGAAAATCCTAAGCTATGTCCACTGTGCAGAAGGCTATGCGCCACGGGCAATAAGTGCGCTGGCAAGAGAAAACTAAGTTATGTCTACTATGCGGGAGCTATACATCACGAGCGATAAATACGCTGGTGAGAGGGGAAAATCCTATGCTATGTCCTCTACGGAAAGCTATGTGCCACGAGCAATAAGTGCGCTGACAAGAGAAAACTAAACTAGGTCTACTATGCGGGAGCTATGCATCACAAGCGATGAACGCGCTGGTGAGAGTAAAAAATCCTATGCTATGACTTTTACGGAAAGCTATATGCCACGAGCAATAAGTGCGCTGACAAGAGAAAATTAGACTAGGTCTACTATGCGGGGCTATGCATCACGAGCGATGAACGCGCTGGTGAGAGTAAAAATCCTATGCTACGTCTTTACGGAAAGCTATGTGCCACGAGCAATAAGTGCGCTGACAAGAGAAAACTAAACTAGGTCTACTATGCGGGAGCTATGCATCACGAGCGATGAACGCGCTGGTGAGAGGGGGGCAATTCTACGCTATCTCTACTCAGGCTTGCCTACTCAATATCGGAACACTCACCCAATGCCGCTGTCGAATTATCACCGAATCTCGGTGTGACGTTTTCTTGGTCTAGTCGAGGTGCGACTTATCGGTTTGACCGCTGGCGAAGAACTGACCTTTTCTGATTTCTGAATTTCTAACTAACCTCAGCGCAGACTCCTGCGCATGTTCGCCACTTGTGATTTTACCACTCACCACACTTAGTGCGGGTGGTGTTGCCAGTACTCGGGAAATCTAAACCTACCGTGTAGGTGCCACACGGACATTTTACTTAATACTATCGTTTTGAGATCGTAAGTTTAATTTATTCTGTTGGCCGGGAATTCAGGAGCCAGAATAAATGGAGAGTTCGGAATAATAATAAAAAAATAAAAGTATAATAACAAAAATTCAAAAGTAAAAAGAAAAGTATCAATTATAAAGATAAGAAAAGAAAAGAAAAATAGCTGGTGCTGCCGTCGGATGTGGGTGGAAAACGATGGCAAGACTTTACTCCTCACACCATTGAAAAGAATCTTTCTTATAAAGAGTACACTTTAGCTGCATTCTTAGACATTGAGGGCGCATTCAACAATGTCAACGTAAAAGCGGTTAGTAGGGCGCTAACACACGCGAATATCGAGCCGCGGACGCTGACCGCGTCGTGGAAGAATCCGACTACCCTGTGAACGCTGGCTGCGTCGTGGCAGAGGACGACTGCCTTATGCTTTGAATTACCTTGGACATTTGTTGACATTCGACATCCTTCAATAATAAATTTTCTTTCGACTTTCTTAGTTCCATTTGCAAACCATTAATTTGGCTCTGCATTACTTCGAAAATTTCTTCCCAATTAGTTTGTATAGAATCGACTTTATCGTTGCTTGACAAATGTTAATCGTTGCAATCAGATCCGATTTCAACTAATATTGCCGAAAACATCACCTCTCGCGTTTCGTCGGATGTCGACATGTTATCTGCTGGAGTGGTTATTGTGACTTCGGAGTTACAAACATAATCCAAAGCGCACGTTTTTTGTCCTAAAAGGAGTTTACTTTTTCTAGTAGGCGTTCGTTGCATCACTTTCCCATAAATCAAATTTGTACTCTTTTCACGGCAGAGGAAACTTATGTGAAAATACAAACAGCTAGTGCTAGCGATTCGCGGTAGCAAAAGACTGTTACGACGTCGTCAGCGCATGCCGTGACAGAGAGACGAACTGTTGCGGTGGTAGAGGGCAGCGGCCTTCGCAACAGAGCGGGAAACAGTTGTAACGGATAATGAAGTGTGTTCCAACTGCAAATGAAACGATAGTTGTAACTCGAAAAACGGTTCACTTACGGCGACGACAATAAGATCAGCTGGTGCTAAGACTGCGCAATGACGACAAACGCTCCACGGTAAGGAGAAACTACGACGACTGCGTACCGACGATGATGATGAACTCTCCACGGCAAGGATAAACTATTGCGACGACTGCGCACCGCGATGATGATGAACGCTCCACGGCAAAGGAGAGACTGGTGCAAAGGCAATGCACTGACAATGACGACAGACGGCAGGTGCTCCACGGCAAAGGCAGTTTAGTGCAAAGGCAATGCACTGACGATGACTGCGGACGGCAGGCGCTCGACAGCAACGGGAGATTAGTGTGTATACGGTTGCATCTGATCCTACTTCAGATAGCCTGAAATGCAATTTACGAATATCGCAATCACTCCACGGCAATGGGAGTTGTGAAATTGCGAAATAAACTTGTGAAATCGGAGGTTTGAAATTTAATGTTATTAGACATAGACATTTACATTTATTTCTGTCAAAATGAAAGAAAATACAATTAAATACAATTTTAAATTAAACCAAAAAATACTTGCCGCAGTATCACCTCCTTTACGCTTCGCAACCAAATTCTAAATGGCGCACAACTTTTCTCCTTTCTACTCTACTTATCTTTTTGTGCTTTCTTTTGCATTTATCTTCTATTATTGGCGATCGAAGAGATGATGCTAAGCTTACAATAAATCAATTTGACAATAGATGGCGCGAAGTTAAAATATATAAATACAGGGTGTTCTATAACACAATGGTAATTGAATAGCAAGTAACAAATTTATTAAACGCGTAAAATCTGATCAACTCAAATATTTTGTTTGGAACTGGACAACAAATCCGGCCTACAAGAAGTGCGCAGGTCAAAGCTTTAATGAAAGTGTTTTTCACAGAGTTTGACATATGTTCAAGGGGATAACAAATAAAACTTTCAATCAATTGGTCACCCTGTATGTACTTGCACGCCATCTATCGAGGAAAAGATCTGTGTATAGCTTTACTTAGGTTGGTGTTCATGTCACTTTCAGAACCAAAAAAGTTCGAAAAATTACAGTTGTTACACAAAGACAATTTCAATGTAGCTTCTACAAGTAGTTCTTAAGTATTCGTTCGGTGAAAGGCAGTATATGTAGGACGATAAGTTGATTGTCTAGTAGTCAGCAGAATTGTCTCTGATGAGGGAGTGGCAGTCCCATAATGGCCATAAGACAAATGCCTTGCTGGATTGTTGTTTCTTTCACATTGTTGTTCTCCACGGACGATAAGTTGATTGTCTAGTAGTCAGCAGAATTGTCTCTGATGAGGGAGTGGCAGTCCCATAATGGCCATAAGACAAATGCCTTGCTGGATTGCTGTTCAGAAAGCTAACCCTAAATCAATCATAATAAGAAAAGAGTAAAAAACATGGAAATTTATTTTCTGCTTTTTATTCGGTTAAAGGGTTATATTTTAAAAAACTTGTTTTTTACTCTTTTTTTTCGCCTTTCCTAAGGGTATAAAATTTCATTTTGTCAATAAGAACCCACCTACCAAGCCTGAAGGAATCGGAAGTTATGGCATTGTTTCGCCTACTATACGAGTTGCTCGTATAGTAAGTTCCACTCTATTAAATCGAACACTTGTCAATTGTTGTATTCTTGAAGTACGGTGTTGCACGGTACTTCAAGACTAAATTGAATTTGGAATTAAAACAATGACTGCTTGGTTTCAATTATCTGATTTAACTCGCCGTTCTTTATTTAATTGGTTGCTTATATAGAACAATATTGCTGATAACAACATTAATATTTGCAATGACAATTGCTATGCAAAAAAGATTATGCAGCTTGGATTGGCACGCGTGACCCAAATACAGCATATATGCTGAGTCAAGCGTCTGGTCGTTGACTTCTGCTGGGAATACGAACTGCATTTATTGTTTGCATAGCAATTGTGAGTCAAGCTTAATTCTTACAACATTTGACAATTTTTGTTTCCAAGTTAATGCGGGGACTCAACATTCTGGCCCCTTTTGAAGTCTTCAACTTCGAAACTAAAGTCCTCGCTGCATGGTGTTCTTGAGTTCTTGTGAAGTTTTAATTGTGCAGGTTTTAACAGTTGAGGACGTCTTGGTGT
Source organism: Heteromyza rotundicornis (assembly GCA_951394025.1). Taxonomy (NCBI): domain Eukaryota; kingdom Metazoa; phylum Arthropoda; class Insecta; order Diptera; family Heleomyzidae; genus Heteromyza; species Heteromyza rotundicornis. The sequence continues at coordinate 24,327,619 of OX596011.1, read as the reverse complement.
TGGTTGAAATGTATGTCTTCTTCTGATACATTTGAGTCCTAAATAAACAATGACTGATAGTATAAGGCCCATGCTTGTATAGCCAACGATGACGATATGTGTGTTGGATGGTTGGAGATCTTGTAATTGCGTTTGATGTGATTTGATGTCTAGTATCTCATTGGTCACATTCTTCAGTTGCCCTTCGTGGTTGATGATGCGAAGGTGAGTGAATACAGTTGCTACGTGGTGTATCAATTCACTTCCGAATGTAAGGTTGATTTTTGGATGAAATGATTGACTTAACACCTCGGAGTGTACAGGCCTTCCAGATTTTATGATGACATCATCATTCTTCATTTCACATCCAGCTGCCAAGGTTACAAGTCCGATGCCATTTAAGTGAGTGGGAACAGCAGTGTTGTTGCAAATGAAGGTGATGAGTTGCTGCTTGTATAATGAAAACAACCACTGATTTGGCGTTTGTAACTGTATCCATGAATTGTGTGCTGGCATACTGTTTACCATGCATGTTGTCGGAGCTGGGTGCTGGAGTAATAGCTCAATTTCACAGATGGTTGACTGCGGATTTTTAATCTTAATTGGATGTTGTTGTTCACAAAAGTAGTGCTCATCGTTAACTTGATCGCAATAACTGAATTCGAGTGTGGTCATTAAGTAAAATTGATCTCGGTATACGTTCGTAAGTAACACTTCGAATTGACTGGTAATGGCAAAAACGGAAGTTTTAACTATTGATGGTAGTGGAACCAGCTTATATATGTCAAAGTCCGTTGACTGCAGTAGCGGTAGCGTTATTCCGAATATAAAGAAATTGTTCACCACTCGATAATCGATTTTCATTAATCTGTAAATGAGTGTTATTTCAATGAGTCCGTTGTTTGTAGGATGTACCGTGTTTGGAGGAAGATGTTCCTTTATATACGCTAATTCACTCTGAAGCTGGGAGGGAGCGATGACGAGAGTGTTGGCACGGTTATGATGAGTATCCGTGATTATATCTTGAATAGCTCCTTGAGTAAATTTACATTCTTGTATTAGTGACGCTGCTAAAATTGACAGTGTATGAAAATTTTGGATTGATTTTTGTTGCCTTGATTCCATGCCCAAGTTTCTCATACACAATGTCTAACTCCTTGTTGATTTCCTTTGTTTGATTTCCTCTTTCTGCTTCAGTTTTTCGTAAAATGTCGTTGTTTCGAGCACCGATGTCTGGTTTTTGATCAGTCCGTACATATGATCTTCATTGTTTTTTATCTTCTGGATTATCTTGGTCATCTGAGTTTCGTACTCACTGTCCAGAGTTCCAAACAATGATCTGGCGATGTTGCCCACGATGTCCAAGGGTGCTCGTTTGCTGCGTCTTGGAAGTGACCTTGTTGAGTCCTGTATTACTAGACTATTACGTAACTCGCTCGATTGGTGAGAATACTGCTCGATGATTTCCAATAAATGGCCTTTGTAGTTAATACCCGTTGATAATTTCCTGAGGTGCCGTACGATGCTGTCAATTGTATCCAATGTAGCCCAGTAACCTCTAAGATCGTGATAGATAAGAAGATTCCAATGGTTCGATGAGATGCTTGCTCGTCCAAGTGCTTCAAAATATACACCCGGATCATGATTGAATTGTTGGATGCTAACTGAAGTTGATGGACTGGTTGCCGCATGCGAGATGACAGGTAGCAATAACATTGTCAGCAACATCATCTTGAGCGAGTTTTTTGATGACGTTGAGCACCTTCTTTTGCGCTCCTCATGCCCCTTTCCTTGGTTGACATCGGGTTCTAATGTCGATATGTCCTCCCGAACATCTTCAGGTCCGGATTCTTCTTCTCCAGGTAATGGTGCTAGTTGATGTACTGCCCTTCGTGTGATTCCAGTTTTTGTCTTAACATCCGCAACTCTGACCTTGCCGTCCGGTCCGATGATTGGTTCGATAACTCTCCCCATGGCCCATTTCAGCGGTGGTAGATTGTCGTCTTTAATTGTGACGAGTGTACCTGCCTTGATGTTTGGAAATGACTTAGTCCATTTAGCTCGTGCTTGCAGCTGCCCCAGATATTCATCATGCCACCGTTTCCAGAACTCATTGTTTAGATGACTCACCAGTGCCCATCTTGATAGTAATGACATCTTAGTATCAGTGTTATGTGTGTTGACAGATGCTGTCATTGGCTCTCCAATCAAAAAATTACCTGGTGTTAGAGCTCTTAAATCATTAGGATCTGACGACATTGGTGTAAGTGGCCTGGAGTTCAGGACTGCCTCGGCTGCGGCAGTGAGAGTGCATAATTCTTCATAAGTTGGTGAGGCTGATGCTAGAGTTCGACGCAGAAGAGTCTTGGTTGATTTCACTGCTGCCTCCCACAGACAACCGAAATGTGGTGCTCTTGGTAGAATAAAATGAAATTGAATCCGATTGTTAGAGCAAAGACTTGATATTTTCTCCTTTGATTTGTAAGTCGTCATGATCTTCTCTATTTCCTCCAGTTGGTTGCGAGTGCCGACGAAGTTAGTAGCATTGTCTGAATAAATATTTTCACACATGCCTCGTCGCGCTATGAATCGTTTTAGAGCTCCTAAAAATCCTTCAGTTGTGAGGTCCGAAACCACCTCCAGATGAATTGCCTTGGTAGCGAAGCAACAAAATACGGAAATATAAGTCTTTTGTGGCCGTTTTCCCCTTATTTTGAAGTGAGTGTATAATGGACCGCAGAAATCTACGCCCAAATTGCTGAAAGGACGTGCTCTTCGGACTCTGTCTGTGGTTAGGTTGCCCATCTGTTGTTGGCAAAAACGTGGACGAATTTTGGCACAGATAACGCAGTTTACCACAACCGATCTGGCGTTGTTCCGGCCTTGGAGAATCCAGTACTGTTGTCTTGAAATTGCATGTAGCGCCTGAGGTCCTGCATGTAAATGTCTATTATGTATGTCGATCATAATCAGCTTTGCCACAAAACTGTTTGCTGGCAGTAATGATGGGTGTTTTGAATTGTACCCGATATCGGCTGCTTGTAATCTCCCACTGACTCTGAGAAGTCCTTGGTCATCGATGAATGGAGCTAAAGTGGCTAATTTGCTTGAGTTGGAAATTTGTCCTGACCCTCGAAGCTGTTTTATGTCATCGCTGAAGCTTACTCGTTGCACCTCCTTGATGATTTCGTTGGTAGCTTCTTCTAACTCTCTTGGTTATAACCATTCTTCGCTGCTATGGCTCTTGTTTTTAAGATGGTTGATGAATCGACGAACGTACGCCATTACCCGTTGCAACTTTTGAAATGAATTACCATGATTGATGCAGTATAATGGATGTCGGTTTTCAGAGTTCGTCACGGATAGTATGCATTTTAGTTGTTTTTCCCCAGCTTCCAGTCGCACCGTGTGTTCTGGATTTTGTGGCCAGCCTGATCTTGAATGTTTAAGGAAGTTGTGCCCTTCATACCAGAGTTGTGATGCTATTAATTGTTCTGGATACAGTCCTCGTGAAACAAGATCTGCTGGATTTTGTGTTGTACTGACATAGCGAAATGAACCCCTTGTAGTTAGTTCTTGTATATTTGCAATTCTATTCGCGACGAACGTTTTTAGTAGCGCCGAATCTCCTTGAATCCATGAAATGACGATTTGAGAGTCAGTCCAATAGAATATTTCGTCGAGCTCAACGGCTAGGATGTCCTTAATGCGATCGACAGTCTGAGCCGGCAGTGCGGAATCGTTCTTGGCTTATCAGGAGCTACACGAGATTTAGCACATAACAGTCTCACAACGACAGCACCAGAGCGATCTGTTGAACGTAGGTATAACGCGCATCCATACGCCCTTTCGCTGGCATCTGCGAATGCATGAAGTTGAATGTTAGTTGTATTGGAATTGCTGAACATGTATCTCGTAATTTTGATTTCGCTTAATTTGTCGAATTCCTTTCGAAACCTTAGCCATGATGACTGTAGTTCGACGGGCAATTCATCATCCCAGTAAAATTTTTGTTTCCACAGTTGTTGCATGAATATTTTACTCATGACGACTACCGGATTTACTAGTCCTAATGGATCGAATATCTGAGAGGCTTCTGCAAGAATTGTTCGTTTTGTGACGTTCTTGAAGGTCCGCACTGTTGAGGTGACAGAAAAGATGTCAGTAACTGGATGCCAAACCAATCCAAGTGTTTTCACGTGCTCATCGTCTAGCTCGGAGAAGTTGAGTTGTATCTCCAAATGTTGTTTTGGTATATCGGCCACCAGCCTCGGGTGATTGCCGCACCATTTGCGTAAATCGAATCCTGCTGACATAAGTAGTGATTTAAGCTGTTTCTGCTTTTCAACTGCTTCTTCCAAATCATTGCTCCCCGACATTACATCATCAACGTAAAAGTCTTTTATTGCGGCTGCTCCCAATGGATACTGCTTTTCGCCATCTTCCGCAAGTTGTTGAAGACATCTTATCCGCACCATATCTCGCTTATGGTGCGGATTTGGTGCCGTATGTCACCGTCTTGAGTTGATAATATTTAACAGGGTCAGACGGCTGTTCCCTCCACATGATTAGTTGGAGATTTCGATCTTCTGGTGCAACGATGATTTGTCTATACATCTTGGCGATGTCTGCTGTAAACACATAACACCTCATCCGGAACCTAAGTATGATTGTGAATAAGTCGTCTTGTAACCTTGGGCCATTTAATAACAGATCATTTAGTGACAGGTTGTTTGACGTCTTTGCCGAAACATCAAACACCACTCATAGTTTGGTTGTCGAACTTGTTGGTTTGAGGACGAAGTGGTGAGGCAGGAAACAGTGTGGAACGGTGAGATCCTCCGGTCTTAATTCTTGCATATGGCCCAGTTCTCGATATTCAGTCAAAAATTTATTGTATAGTTTCCTGTTATCCTCCTCCTTGAGAAGCTTTCGTTCGATGCTTAGTAATCGTTTAAAGGCAATCTCCTTAGATCTGCCGAGTAACTGTGGATCACTCAGCATCGGTAGGTTGACAACATACCGTCCGTTATTGTTGCGGAAAGTTGTTGATATAAAAAATTCTTCGCATTTCCCATCTGATGATGAAATTAAAGGTCTTGCTGACGGATACTCCTCTATCTCCCAAAAATGTTGAAGTTGTTTGTCAAGATCAGCATTCGTCAATCCGCAGAATCGCTGATCATTGTACGCCGAAGACACCTTTCCAAGTACAACCCATCCAAACACCCTGTTCTGAAGCATTGGAAGTTGTTCATGGAGCTTATAGCGGCCGTTCCGAGTTAGTTCGCCATAATATGCAGCTCCCAATAATAGGTCACATCCCTGTGGGGTATTGAAGTTGGGGTCTGCCAAGACCATATTTGCTGGTATCTTCCAATCGTCGATGTTCACGTGTATTTGAGGATGGTGAGAAGCAATTTCCTTGATGGTGTTCACCTCAACTTGTGTTGAAAAATTGTTGATTCGAGATGTAATTGTTATGATGTTAACGTTCGGATCTATTTTGACTTCAGTATTTCCGACACCGTTAATAGATTTCGAGAAGTCTGTATATGGCAGTCTTAATCTCCTGCGAAGTCGATCCGTGATTAAATTCATCTGGGCGCCCGAATCGAGAAGAATTATGCCTCAATTGCTTTTCTTAAGCAATTGAGGCATAAATTCAACTCCTTGGCTCTTGAATATTTTTGGCTTGTGTTAAGTGCCAAAAAATTCTCGCAGTGATATATTGCACTCCATCATTCCCTCCTTTTGCCCTGTTAGAACGCATGGATCTGCTGCATAATACGAGAGTTTTTGCCCTTGCCCACCTTGTTTATCCTTGTGGCCAATTGCTTCAAGAGACAGGAACTGGCCTTCCAAAAATGATAAAATGCATTTTATTGTTGGTAAATCCTTCGGATGCTTAATTGACTGCTCATATAGCATATGCGTTGATCGATCCAACTTCTTTACCAAAATGTGTAGTAAAAGTGGCACGCGTGACCCAAATACAGCATATATGCTGAGTCAAGCGTCTGGTCGTTGACTTCTGCTGGGAATACGAACTGCATTTATTGTTTGCATAGCAATTGTGAGTCAAGCTTAATTCTTACAACATTTGACAATTTTTGTTTCCAAGTTAATGCGGGGACTAAACATTATGGCCCCTTTTGAAGTCTTCAACTTCGAAACTAAAGTCCTCACTGCATGGTGTTCTTGAGTTCTTGTGAAGTTTTAATTGTGCAGGTTTTAACAGTTGAGGACGTCTTGGTGTTGGTTGAAATGTGTGTCTTCTTCTGATACATTTCAGTCCTAAATAAACAATGACTGATAGTATAAGGCCCATGCTTGTATAGCCAACGATGACGACATGTGTGTTGGAGATCTTGTAATTGCGTTTGATGTGATTTGATGTCTCGTATCTCATTGGTCACATTCTTCAGTTGCCCTTCGTGGTTGATGATGCGAAGGTGAGTGAATACAGTTGCTACGTGGTGTATCAATTCACTTCCGAATGTAAGGTTGATTTTTGGATGAAATGATTGACTTAACACCTTGGAGTGTACAGGCCTTCCAGATTTTATGATGACATCATCATTCTTCATTTCACATCCAGCTGCCAAGGTTACAAGTCCGATGCCATTTAAGTGAGTGGGAACAGCAGTGTTGTTGCAAATGAAGGTGATGAGTTGCTGCTTGTATAATGAAAACAACCACTGATTTGGCGTTTGTAACTGTATCCATGAATTGTGTGCTGGCATACTGTTTACCATGCATGTTGTCGGAGCTGGGTGCTGGAGTAATAGCTCAATTTCACAGATGGTTGACTGCGGATTTTTAATCTTAATTGGATGTTGTTGTTCACAAAAGTAGTGCTCATCGTTAACTTGATCGCAATAACTGAATTCGAGTGTGGTCATTAAGTAAAATTGATCTCGGTATACGTTCGTAAGTAACACTTCGAATTTACTGGTAATGGCAAAAACGGAAGTTTTAACTATTGATGGTAGTGGAACCAGCTTATATATGTCAAAGTCCGTTGACTGCAGTAGCGGTAGCGTTATTCCGAATATAAAGAAATTGTTCACCACTCGATAATGGATTTTCATTAATCTGTAAATGAGTGTTATTTCAATGAGTCCGTTGTTTGTAGGAAGTACCGTGTTTGGAGGAAGATGTTCCTTTATATACGCTAATTCACTCTGAAGCTGGGAGGGAGCGATGACGAGAGTGTTGGCACGGTTATGATGAGTATCCGTGATTATATCTTGAATAGCTCCTTGAGTAAATTTACATTCTTGTATTAGTGACGCTGCTAAAATTGACAGTGTATGAAAATTTTGGATTGATTTTTGTTGCCTTGATTCCATGCTCAAGTTTCTCATACACAATGTCTAACTCCATGTTGATTTCCTTTGTTTGATTTCCTCTTTCTGCTTCAGTTTTTCGCAAAATGTCGTTGTTTCGAGCACCGATGTCTGGTTTTTGATCAGTCCGTACATATGATCTTCATTGTTTTTTATCTTCTGGATTATCTTGGTCATCTGAGTTTCGTACTCACTGTCCAGAGTTCCAAACAATGATCTGGCGATGTTGCCCACGATGTCCAAGGGTGCTCGTTTGCTGCGTCTTGGAAGTGACCTTGTTGAGTCCTGTATTACTATTACGTAACTCGCTCGATTGGTGAGAATACTGCTCGATGATTTCCAATAAGTGGCCTTTGTAGTTAATACCCGTTGATAATTTCCTGAGGTGCCGTACGATGCTGTCAATTGTATCCAATGTAGCCCAGTAACCTCTAAGATCGTGATAGATAAGAAGATTCCAATGGTTCGATGAGATGCTTGCTCGTCCAAGTGCTTCAAAATATACACCCGGATCATGATTGAATTGTTGGATGCTAACTGAAGTTGATGGACTGGCTGCCGCATGCGAGATGACAGGTAGCAATAACATTGTCAGCAACATCATCTTGAGCGGGTTTTTTGATGACGTTGAGCACCTTCTTTTGCGCTCCTCATGCCCCTTTCCTTGGTTGACATCGGGTTCTAATGTCGATATGTCCTCCCGAACATCTTCAGGTCCGGATTCTTCTTCTCCAGGTAATGGTGCTAGTTGATGTACTGCCCTTCGTGTGATTCCAGTTTTTGTCTTAACATCCGCAACTCTGATCTTGCCGTCCGGTCCGATGATTGGTTCGATAACTCTCCCCATGGCCCATTTCAGCGGTGGTAGATTGTCGTCTTTAATTGTGACGAGTGTACCTGCCTTGATGTTTGGAAATGACTTTGTCCATTTAGCTCGTGCTTGCAGCTGCCCCAGATATTCATCATGCCACCGTTTCCAGAACTCATTGTTTAGATGACTCAAAAAATGACCTGGTGTAAGAGCTCTTAAATCATTAGGATCTGACGACATTGGTGTAAGTGGCCTGGAGTTCAGGACTGCCTCGGCTTCGGCAGTGAGAGTGCATAATTCTTCATAAGTTGGTGAGGCTGATGCTAGAGTTCGACGCAGAAGAGTCTTGGTTGATTTCACTGCTGCCTCCCACAGACAACCGAAATGTGGTGCTCTTGGTGGAATAAAATGAAATTGAATCCGATTGTTAGAGCAAAGACTTGATATTTTCTCCTTTGATTTGTAAGTCGTCATGATCTTCTCTATTTCCTCCAGTTGGTTGCGAGTGCCGACGAAGTTAGTAGCATTGTCTGAATAAATATTTTCACACATGCCTCGTCGCGCTATGAATCGTTTTAGAGCTCCTAAAAATCCTTCAGTTGTGAGGTCCGAAACCACCTCCAGATGAATTGCCTTGGTAGCGAAGCAACAAAATACGGAAATATAAGTCTTTTGTGGCCGTTTTCCCCTTATTTTGAAGTGAGTGTATAATGGACCGCAGAAATCTACGCCCAAATTGCTGAAAGGACGTGCTCTTCGGACTCTGTCTGTGGTTAGGTTGCCCATCTGTTGTTGGCAAAAACGTGGACGAATTTTGGCACAGATAACGCAGTTTACCACAACCGATCTGGCGTTGTTCCGGCCTTGGAGAATCCAGTACTGTTGTCTTGAAATTGCATGTAGCGCCTGAGGTCCTGCATGTAAATGTCTATTATGTATGTCGATCATAATCAGCTTTGCCACAAAACTGTTTGCTGGCAGTAATGATGGGTGTTTTGAATTGTACCCGATATCGGCTGCTTGTAATCTCCCACTGACTCTGAGAAGTCCTTGGTCATCGATGAATGGAGCTAAAGTGGCTAATTTGCTTGAGTTGGAAATTTGTCCTGACCCTCGAAGCTGTTTTATGTCATCGCTGAAGCTTACTCGTTGCACCTCCTTGATGATTTCGTTGGTAGCTTCTTCTAACTCTCTTGGTTATAACCATTCTTCGCTGCTATGGCTCTTGTTTTTAAGATGGTTGATGAATCGACGAACGTACGCCATTACCCGTTGCAACTTTTGAAATGCATTACCATGATTGATGCAGTATAATGGATGTCGGTTTTCAGATAGTATGCATTTTAGTTGTTTTTCCTCAGCTTCCAGTCGCACCGTGTGTTCTGGATTTTGTGGCCAGCCTGATCTTGAATGTTTAAGGAAGTTGTGCCCTTCAAACCACAGTTGTTATGCTATTAATTGTTCTGGATACAGTCCTCGTGAAACAAGATCTGCTGGATTTTGTGTTGTACTGACATAGCGAAATGAACCCCTTGTAGTTAGTTCTTGTATATTTGCAATTCTATTCGCGACGAACGTTTTTAGTAGCGCCGAATCTCCTTGAATCCATGAAATGACGATTTGAGAGTCAGTTCAATAGAATATTTCGTCGAGCTCAACGGCTAGGATGTCCTTAATGCGATCGACAGTCTGAGCCGCCAGTGCGGAATCGTTCTTGGCTTATCAGGAGCTACACGAGATTTAGCACATAACAGTCTCACAACGACAGCACCAGAGCGATCTGTTGAACGTAGGTATAACGCGCATCCATACGCCCTTTCGCTGGCATCTGCGAATGCATGAAGTTGAATGTTAGTTGTATTGGAATTGCTGAACATGTATCTCGTAATTTTGATTTCGCTTAATTTGTCGAATTCCTTTCGAAACCTTAGCCATGATGACTGTAGTTCGACGGGCAATTCATCATCCCAGTAAAATTTTTGTTTCCACAGTTGTTGCATGAATATTTTACTCATGACGACTACCGGATTTACTAGTCCTAATGGATCGAATATCTGAGAGGCTTCTGCAAGAATTGTTCGTTTTGTGACGTTCTTGAAGGTCCGCACTGTTGAGGTGACAGAAAAGATGTCAGTAACTGGATGCCAAACCAATCCAAGTGTTTTCACGTGCTCATCGTCTAGCTCGGAGAAGTTGAGTTGTATCTCCAAATGTTGTTTTGGTATATCGGCCACCAGCCTCGGGTGATTGCCGCACCATTTGCGTAAATCGAATCCTGCTGACATAAGTAGTGATTTAAGCTGTTTCTGCTTTTCAACTGCTTCTTCCAAATCATTGCTCCCCGACATTACATCATCAACGTAAAAGTCTTTTATTGCGGCTGCTCCCAATGGATACTGCTTTTCGCCATCTTCCGCAAGTTGTTGAAGACATCTTATCCGCACCATATCTCGCTTATGGTGCGGATTTGGTGCCGTATGTCACCGTCTTGAGTTGATAATATTTAACAGGGTCAGACGGCTGATTAGTTGGAGATTTCGATCTTCTGGTGCAACGATGATTTGTCTATACATCTTGGCGATGTCTGCTGTAAACACATAACGCCTCATCCGGAACCTAAGTATGATTGTGAATAAGTCGTCTTGTATCCTTGGGCCATTTAATAACAGATCATTTAGTGACAGGTTGTTTGACGTCTTTGCCGATGCATCATACACCACTCATAGTTTGGTTGTCGAACTTGTTTGTTTGAGGACGAAGTGGTGAGGCAGGAAACAGTGTGGAACGGTGAGATCCTCCGGTCTTAATTCTTGCATATGGCCCAGTTCTCGATATATAGTCAAAAATTTATTGTATAGTTTCCTGTTATCCTCCTCCTTGAGAAGCTTTCGTTCGATGCTTAGTAATCGTTTAAAGGCAATCTCCTTAGATCTGCCGAGTAACTGTGGATCACTCAGCATCGGTAGGTTGACAACATACCGTCCGTTATTGTTGCGGAAAGTTGTTGATATAAAAAATTCTTCGCATTTCCCATCTGATGATGAAATTAAAGGTCTTGCTGACGGATACTCCTCTATCTCCCAAAAATGTTGAAGTTGTTTGTCAAGATCAGCATTCGTCAATCCGCAGAATCGCTGATCATTGTACGCCGAAGACACCTTTCCAAGTACAACCCATCCAAACACCCTGTTCTGAAGCATTGGAAGTTGTTCATGGAGCTTATAGCGGCCGTTCCGAGTTAGTTCGCCATAATATGCAGCTCCCAATAATAGGTCACATCCCTGTGGGGTATTGAAGTTGGGGTCTGCCAAGACCATATTTGCTGGTATCTTCCAATCGTCGATGTTCACGTGTATTTGAGGATGGTGAGAAGCAATTTCCTTGATGGTGTTCACCTCAACTTGTGTTGAAAAATTGTTGATTCGAGATGTAATTGTTATGATGTTAACGTTCGGATCTATTTTGACTTCAGTATTTCCGACACCGTTAATAGATTTCGAGAAGTCTGTATATGGCAGTCTTAATCTCCTGCGAAGTCGATCCGTGATTAAATTCATCTGGGCGCCCGAATCGAGAAGAATTATGCCTCAATTGCTTTTCTTAAGCAATTGAGGCATAAATTCAACTCCTTGGCTCTTGAATATTTTTGGCTTGTGTTAAGTGCCAAAAAATTCTCGCAGTGATATATTGCACTCCATCATTCCCTCCTTTTGCCCTGTTAGAACGCATGGATCTGCTGCATAATACGAGAGTTTTTGCCCTTGCCCACCTTGTTTATCCTTGTGGCCAATTGCTTCAAGAGACAGGAACTGGCCTTCCAAAAATGATAAGAAGCATTTTATTGTTGGTAAATCCTTCGGATGCTTAATTGACTGCTCATATAGCATATGCGTTGATCGATCCAACTTCTTTACCAAAATGTGTAGTAAAAGTGGGTCCCATGAAGTGGTTGTAGCTCCTAAATTTTCCAACGCTTGAAGACACTCGTTTGTGGTATCGTGTAATCCCTTGATTGATACTGCAGTTGATGTGGTGGCTGATTGTTCCAACAATTTCTGTATTAGTGTAGCCGTTATCACTCGTAAGTTGTTGTAAAGTTGTCCATGCTGTTTCGTAATTGTCATCAGTTAGTGTAAGATGACGAATTAGTAGCTCTGCTTCTCCGGATAAGTTGGTTTTTAAATACCACATCTTTTGAATCCTTGGTATTGCCTGGGTATGGATCATTTGATTAAAGATATCAAAAAATTGCCGCCACTTCAGGTAATCTCCGTCAAAATTGGGAATGGTCACCTTAGGCAACTGTTAACATCTGGTAGCGCCGTAGTTGTCTCCAGTCATCGGTTCCTGGTGTTCCGTACTGGTTGTTATGCTGACCTTTACTGCTAAGTCAACCAACAGCTCCTGGACCATGTCTTCGGTGCTGTTGTACAGTGATTCGTCGTATCCGACGGCTGCGGGATCCTCGTGCTGCTCCCAAATTACAAGATTGAGCTCCTCAATTTGTTGCCACATCCGATTCAACGTTTTTATTTTGATTTCGTAAAATTGAATCGGATGCTCGCCGTCGGTAAACAGTCCACTGCTGATTCGGCGCACAGACGCTAATGCGGCTTGCTGCTTCCATATGATTCCCACCGTTGTAGTTGGACACTCCCTCGTTGTTGGTTGATTGGTCGCCAACTTCCTTGTAGATGGGTTTGGCGGTGCCTCCTTAGATTCCGTAATGACCCTTTCTTCGATGGCCAATTTGGATGCTTCGAATTTCTCCTGGTACTCGCTTACCAAGTTCCTGATTTCGTTGTAATATTCCTTAACAAAATACTTGTGCTCCATCGGTAGCACCGGTAGAGTTCTTATTTCATTGTCGGTAGTCTCGAACCGATTCCATCCCTCATCCAGGCGACGAATTCGTTCTTCAAAATAACCTGCCGACTGCTTTCTGGATTCCGCATCTTTGTTAAAGTTGCGGATTATCTGCGCGATCACTTCTCCGTTTTGTTGCTGGTATGCAATCAACGTCTCGAAATCTGCCATCACTTCAAAGCGCTGTGGTTCTCGATGATGATTTGTAACACTTCCGTACTATATTCTCGCGGCGCGTATTGATTTGTTAGCGCTTGTCGAATTGTAGGTGCGTGTTGAATTGTCGGGGTCACCAAATGTTTCGCTTACTATACGAGTTGCTCGTATAGTAAGTTCCACTCTATTAAATCGAACACTTGTCAATTGTTGTATTCTTGAAGTACGGTGTTGCACGGTACTTCAAGACTAAATTGAATTTGGAATTAAAACAATGACTGCTTGGTTTCAATTATCTGATTTAACTCGCCGTTCTTTATTTAATTGGTTGCTTATATAGAACAATATTGCTGATAACAACATTAATATTTGCAATGACAATTGCTATGCAAAAAACATTATGCAGCTTGGATTGGCACGCGTGACCCAAATACAGCATATATGCTGAGTCAAGCGTCTGGTCGTTGACTTCTGCTGGGAATACGAACTGCATTTATTGTTTGCATAGCAATTGTGAGTCAAGCTTAATTCTTACAACATTTGACAATTTTTGTTTCCAAGTTAATACGGGGACTCAACAGGCATGTTTAAGAAAAAAGGGTTTGAGTCCCCCCACGGCCCCTACGGCTCTGATGGACATCAAAATTTAATAAAATGTATTAATAAAATGTATTTTTTACAAAATCTCAAACAAATGTCTAATTTCAGATACATGATAAAAAAAAATTTTTCAGGAATCGGCTAAGATTTTAAATTTTTATACCCATACACTAGAGCGTCCATAAATGCAAAGGGTGTTTTTTTGTTCGCTCCCCGCGACTTTTCGGAAAGGTGTTGGCTCAAAAAACCATCTTCAAAAAATACTGGACTTCGGTAGTGGAAAAAAGGAAGGCCGGCTGTACTTTTGTCTTAAAAATTTACTTAAAAATAGTATATATATATATATATATCTATAGCTTTATCTATCTGTAACTTTAGGCGATTAGACTTAATAATCATTTTTTTTGCAGAATCTATTTTTTTCTAATATTATTATTTTAGTTGAATCACCTAACTATAACTTCGGTCTAACAATGATTTTTCAAAAGATTGGAATAATTCAGCTTAATTTTATAAATTCAGCTTAAAACTAATTTTGATTTTTTTTCTTTTTGATTGCTATATATCCATTAAGTTAGGCAATGCGTACACTGAAAGAAAAATTTAGTGCATTGGTTTTTAAAATAGAGCTTAAAACAAATTTGTTTAATTTTAAAACACTTGCGTTCAAAACAAATTTTAAAGCGCAGTCATTCAATTTAAAAACTTTGTGCTAAAAACCAATTTGAAAGCAAATTTATCAAATTTTAAAACAATTTCATTCAACTTCAGTTTGGCAATCCTGTTCAACTTGATCATAAGTGAATTTTTGCTGCGATTTTAATAAATATTTTTAATTAGTTATACCGTGTTAATTATTTTGAAAACCTTTTAAATAAATTAAATAAATTAAATTCTGGCTAAGTGTAATAAGTTTTGTGCAAATAACAAAGTTTTGTGCTATATTTCCGTGAATTCCTGTCAGCTAAGTATCACTACAACAAAAATTGCAAATTTTTTTTGTTTTTGCTTATACTGTCCACTTTGACATTTCTTGTGTCACCAGCTTTATATAGATTCCACATTCTCAGACTGATCATATTTTCAGAGCATACTTTCAGGCACTTGTTTTAATATAATTTGAAAGTGCCTTTTCCCAGTCAACATTTTGTCTCGTTACAATTTACACTTTTTTACACTTTTTGTATTTTATTTTTTATAAATTTTGCATTTAAATATGACTTGCTCTTTCCGTAAGTGTGCCATTAAAGTCGATAATGAACGCATGGTCTCTTGTTGGCTATGTGATATCTTTTATCACGTCAAATGTGCATCCCTTACTGGTA
This sequence comes from Heteromyza rotundicornis, assembly GCA_951394025.1. Taxonomy (NCBI): domain Eukaryota; kingdom Metazoa; phylum Arthropoda; class Insecta; order Diptera; family Heleomyzidae; genus Heteromyza; species Heteromyza rotundicornis. The sequence continues at coordinate 24,312,530 of OX596011.1, read as the reverse complement.
GAGTAGTCGATCTGATCGAGGGTAAAAAAGGTCTTCGTTGGTCCTGCGAAGATTGCCGCGATACAGAGCTGGACATCTGTAAATTGGTACGTCAAGCCCGAAAGGGATTTAATGATGTATCAAAGGACTTAGCAGCTGCCCAGTCTAAACTGAAGGAGTACGAAATTAACTTTCAGAAGTATAAATGTTTGGATGAAACAGCTCCGAAACAAAATACTTCTGTTGGGCTTTTACCACCTACCCCAAAGCCAATTTCAACTCCGACAACTCCATCCTTTTCCGATATGTTTGCTTCACCAGTTACATTTTATTCTTATATTTATATTCTTATATTATATTTTATATCGATTCTAAACTCAATAAAACCGGTAATAATATAAATGCTTTTAAATTCAACTTTTCATACGCTAGAAACATTTCATCTTTCAAATTATCTGTTCCTGCAGAATTGTTTGATGAGATTGTAAATAAAAATTTTTGGCCGGATAAAACTTTAGTTCGTGAATTTGTTTATAAAGAGAAATCAAATCTAGTAAATCCAGTTCAACTTCCTCAAAGAAAATTAAATTCTAATCAAAAAAACTAAATAAAATCCCGAATAATGTTGTTTGTCTTCTGTACCAAAATGTTCGAGGGCTAAATACAAAGTTAAACGATATTTATATTAAAAGTTTCGATTGTAGTCATAATGTCTTGGTATTTACCGAAACTTGGCTTAAACCAAATATTTTTGATTCAGAAATTCTGTGTGCTGGGTATCAAATTTTTCGGAGGGATCGTAAATGCAGGATTGGTGGTGGAGTCCTCATTGCAGTAAAAAACCTTTTATCATCTGAGGAAGTCATACTTTCAGATGTCTCTGACTTGGAATTTATTTGTGTACGAATTCGAGTTTTTAGTATCGATATTTTCGTTACTTGCTCGTATATCCCACCGAATTCCGATATTACCGTTTATCTAAGACATGTGTCGCTTATATCATTGGTTTACTCAAATGTTAAACCTGCCGATTCCATTGTTGTTTTTGGAGACTTTAATTTACCGAATATATCTTGGAATTTTTGTGGCGATTCAAACCAGTTTCTTCCGTATTCTTCTCGTGACTGTTTAAATGACTTTCTGGATTCATTTTCAGATATGAGTTTACAACAAGTAAACGGGATTGAAAATAAGAATAGTAGAATTTTGGATTTAATTTATGTTGATGACTCTTCGAAGTTTTCAGTGCAACGCTGTGATGCTTTTGCATGTCCAGAAGATAACCATCACCCAACACTTGAATTATCTTTCGAATTTGTTCAAAACAACTTAGAACCAGTTTCTACACCGTTGAAGTCATTTTTTTGCTTCAAGAATACAAATTTTGTTAAAATGAACCAACTCTTATCTGAAACTAGTTGGGACATGAACTTTGAAGATGTTGACGACTGTGTATCAATTTTCAATTGTACGCTCAGCAAAATCTTCGAGATATGTGTTCCAAAGAACATTAAAAAGAATTCGAATGAACTTGGTGCTGTATGGTTTACAAAAGAATTGAGGAAACTAAGAACTTCGAAAACTCGGGCATTTAAAACATATAAAAGAACTTTAAACCTTCAAGATTATTCAAAATATTCGCTTCTGAGACATAAATATCAAGTACTTAATAAAAAATGCTATGATGAATATTTGAACGATTTGAAATCCAAAATCAAATACGATTCTAAAACTTTTTATAACTTTGTAAATTCAAAAAGGAAAAACACTGGTTTTCCAACTACAATGAAATGGAATGATCGTGAGTCCAACAATCCTACTGAGATTTCCAATATGTTTGCTGACTTCTTCAAAACGACATATTCTGATAATACTTATGGCAACACATCGTATCCATATAACATCCCCACTTATAATTCCATTCTCAATCCTGTTATAGAATCTGATGATGTTTTACAACACCTAAAATCGTTGAAATATTCATATAGTACTGGTCCAGATAATATTCCTAGCTGTATTTTGAAAGTTTGTGCAGAAAATTTATACATTCCACTTTCAAATATATTTAGTGCCTCTATTGAAAGAGGTTATTTTCCGAATTCATGGAAAGAGTCATACATTATTCCTCTTTATAAAAGTGGAACCAAATCATTCGTATCTAACTATAGAGGTATTGCTAAACTTAACACAATACCAAAGTTATTTGAACAAGTTGTCACAAAGCAATTGGTTCACTCGGTCACAACTTTAATATCTCCTTCACAGCATGGTTTTCTGAGAGGTAGATCAACATCTACAAATTTATTGGAATTTTCTTCATTAACAATAAAGGGATTTTCAAAGAATCTTCAAACAGATGTCATATATACTGATTTTAGTAAAGCTTTTGATAAAGTTAATCATTATTTGTTGATTGAAAAGCTTAAAAGATACGGATTCCCAGATCTTCTTTTAAAATGGGTAGAATCGTATCTGACAAATCGGAAGCAACAGGTGTTATTCGAATCATCAACATCAAAAACTATAGATGTCACCTCTGGAGTTCCTCAAGGAAGTCACTTAGGTCCTATTCTGTTTAATCTTTTTATAAATGACCTTCCTTCTGTCATTAAACATTCGAATGTACTGTTGTATGCTGATGACGTTAAATTGTTTCTATCCTATGACATCTTAGATCAACATAAGTTGTTACAATCAGATCTGACCAGTATAGCTATCTGGTGTGATAATAACTTAATGGAACTGAACCTGAAAAAATGTAAATTTATGACATTTGCTAGAAGACACCAACTTTCATCGCTGTATCATATAAATAACTGTAATCTAGAAAAGGTTTTTACTTTCGTGGACCTGGGTGTTACTATGGATCCAAAACTTCGCTTTCATCTACATATTGACTTATGTGTGAATAAGGCGAGGGGTGTTCTAGGTTTCATTAAAAGATGGTCAAAAGAATTTAATGACCCATTCGTTACCAAAAGTTTTTACATATCACTTGTAAGACCAATTTTGGAATATGCATCAGTCTTGTGGAATCCACAATACAACTGCCACTCTGATAGAATTGAATCGGTTCAAAAACAATTTTTATTATTTGCTTTAAGAAACCTTCGCTGGAATCCGAATCAGAACCTACCTCCATACGAAAATCGTTTAAAACTCTTGGACATCCCTACTCTAAAAAATATAAGAACGATGCTTAATGTAACATTTTTGATTAAATTGATAAATGGCTCTCTGAATTCTACATTTTTGCTTCAAGAAATTGATTTTAATATCCCAACCCGTCGTTCCAGATCTTTCATTCCTTTGATATTAAGTATGTGCCGCTCTAATTACGCGCAGAATGAACCTTTTCGTTGTATTTGTAGCGATTTTAATAGCCTGTATTCTGTCTTTGACCTGTCAGATTCACTTAATAAAACTAAAACTTTTATTTTAAATGCACTTGATCACACTTAAGCCTTTGTTGCTCTTTGAGTTTTTGGACCGCTTAGGGTCTAACGAAATGACAGGGTTGCCATACTCCACAAAGATCGGCATTGTCGATTTTTTGAAAGTGTTGTATTTTTGTTGTATTTTATATTTATATTTCAGCAGAATTTTGTTTTTTACTGTATATTGTATACAAATAAAACAAAATTTTTAGCTGAATTCACATTCGTTCCGTTACTGTTTACTTAACTGTTCTATTTGTATTTGATTTTTTATATTTCGTATAAAAAAACAAAATACTAAAATTAATATTTGTAATCTTTGTCGCGTAAATTAACTGTTTGGATTGTTTTGTCTTTGTATTTTTGTTAAGTCTAATATCGTAAAGTAGGCAAAAATTATATTTGATCAAATTCATATTCTGATGCTTCATAATATTTTCTTTTAATTCTATTGTTTATTATCACGTTAATCTTATATTATGTTATGTTTGGAAGAATTCTCTCTTGCATTCATAACCTAATTCGCGTTTTATTAATATGCGTTTTATCAGCTGATGATTTTAATCTGTAGCTGAAACGAATTTCCAAATATGTTTACCCGCGATCGGTTACACAGCGTAATCCGGATTACGGCTGTTCGGTCACCAAATCCGTGCGTCATGCGGATGTGCCCCTCGGTCGGTTGGGCGGGTTAGTGGGACCGTTGGGATTCGTCGTCAAACTTTAAAATTTTTGTTTTCAATTTAAAAAAAATGTTCAAATTGAACGAGTTTGTTTAAATTAGATTTTAGTACATTGTTTTAAAATTGAAAAACTACGTTTTAAAATTTGTTTTTAGCGCACGTGTTTTGAAATTGAACAAATCTGTACATAGCTCTATTTTAAAACATTTTCCTCTCAGTGTATTTGTCGTAGCTAGTATATGGAGAATATACTAGTGACGTTTAAGACGTGAGGGATTCAGCGGTCTTAGTAAGTTTCTAGCTAGAATGTTTGTGTGAAACATGAGCTCCTGCTTGTACTTTGAGTTAAGTTTCGGAATTTCGTCTTTTACTGCAGGAATGTTCAAATCTCTGTGGATGTTTGTGTTTCTTATATACCAAGGAGCTCTGGTTATTTGTCGCAGAATTTTTGATTGGGCTCTCTGGAGTTTTTCCAGGATGTAAAGAGATTGTACCCCAGAGTTCAATTCCATATGTCCAAATGGGTTTTATAATACTTTTGTATATCTGGACTTTGTATGTTAGATTTAGTTTTGAAACTTTTGAGATTAGCGAATTTAATTCCAATTGTTTTAATTTGATCTGAGTGATTTTAGATTGAATGTGCTTGTTCCATGTGAGTCGGCGATCGAGGTGCATACCAAGGTATTTGGTTTCGGTGCTTACAGGAACAGCTTGGCCGTTTATTAACAGAGGAGGGCACGTGTCCCTTCTTAGGGTGAAGGTTAAGTGACAGCTTTTGGATTCATCGACTTTGATTTTCCATCGAGATAGCCAACTACTTAGAGTGTCCAAGTGTTTCTGCACGTATAGAGTTGCCATGTCTGGGTTTGAGTCAGAAAACAGGATAGCAGTGTCGTCAACAAAAGTCGATATAAGAGTTCTATCACTTTTGGACATATCTGCAGTATAAAGAATATAAAGAAGGGGCGCGAGGACACTACCTTGTGGTACTCCGGCCTGTATTTCGTATTTTCGGAAGACAAAGCTTTTATATTTTACTACATATTTTCCATTCGTGAGATAGTTTTTGAGTAGGCAATGCATATTAGCAGGAAGAATATGCTGTAGTTTGTAGATTAGTCCTTCATGCCAGACTTTATGTGTGATATCAAGGAAAATAGCGGAGCAGTACTGTTTGTTTCAAAAGTGTTTTTTATTGAGTCGATGCACTTGCTCTATAGTGCCATCCTTTTCTCGAAAGCCGAATTGGTGATCGGGAATCACTTTTTTATCTAGAATTTTGGGTAAAATCAATTTTACTAGGAGTTTTTCGAAGAGTTTCAATATTACAGAGAGCAAACTTATAGGCCGGTATGATGTCACGTTTCACGTTTTTGCAGAATGAGAGGATAAACATTTTCCCCATTAACACTTTAGCTTACGTGGAACCGTTCATGGTGTTTTAAGCGGTCCACCTCCAAGCGATGTTTTAAATTGATCTCATGCATATTTAGATGTAGTGTTTATCATCATTTAATAAAATTGAATGTAGTTTATTTTCGCATTTGAAATTTAAAAAAAATGTAAATTTTTAGAAAAAAAAAATTTTTTTTTAAAAAATGGTTTGTTTTTTTTTTATTAGTATTGAAAAATATGTGCAGATTCAAGATATTCCTACTTCTACAGTATTTGTCATGTATATATATGAGGGATACTCGGAGAGTGTTTTGAGATCACAGCACAGCAAACTTTTGATTAATTTATAGTATACTAGCTGTTACATACCCGGCGTTGCACGGGTTGTATAAAATTTTAAAATAAATATATATAGGAATTTGCGACAATTTCAATGGCGCTGTAGTTGATGGTATATTCCCCCCGTGAAACTTGGTGCCAGTTGTAATCCCACCCGGTAGGAATCACCCGAAAAAGTCAAAGGACGCACTTGGTGGCAGCTGTAATCCCACCCGGTATGATTCAGCCAAAAAAAGTCCAAGGACGCAATTGGTGGCTGTCCAAATATGACACTTGTACATGTGGTAATTTACATTTCTAATATTATCTATAATTATCGCTAGTAATAAAAAAATGTCAAAGAGAAGATGTCTCTCACACATCTATAGTTATCGCTAGTAATAAAAAATGTCAAACAGAAGATGTTTCTCACACATCATAATCTATGTTTAGTAACACTCAGTTTGAGTTGAGGCCGTGTGGCCATTTACAAATCTAATGTATTCTATTATTATCGCTATTTAGAAAAGTACACACACAAGTAATAAATAGTTTATAGCCTATGCGGGGACGCTTATCGTGCCTCTACTGATAATATTCTAATTCTGTCTAGTTTTAAGTGCATTTTTGTGCCTATATATTTAGGTGTTTTATTAAAATAAAATGAGTACCTTAAAAATACTCAAACGACGCGAACATCAGTTCGCACAACTAGAATAAAAAAAAAAAAAAAAATAAAAAATAAAAAAAAAATAAAAAATAAAAAAAAAATAAAAAGACGCTGCCAAAATTAGAACTGTGTGCGGCTCATTTGTTGGCAAGGTTGTTGAACAAAGTCACAGACATCATCAAACGAGACTGCCAAATTTACGCTTGGAGCGATTCGATGATAACATTGGGCTGGATTAGAAATAAAAGAAGTAAGGATAAATTCGTGAGAACAAGGACAACGGAAATTAGCGCTTTGATTCCCACAGCTAAATGGAATCATGTCAGTACAAAGGAGAACCCAGCTGACATCGCATCAAGAGGAATTTCACCATCTAAGTTAGAACAAAATATTTTATGGTGGAGAGGTCCGACATGGTTGGTGCAAGATGAATATGATTGGCCAAAAGAAGCAGTTGCAGAAAAGAGTGTATTAGTAGCAACTACAACACTGACAGAGCAGCCAAATATACTACTTCAGTTGCAAGAAAGGTGCTCATCATTAAGAAAATTGGAAAGAGTTGCAGCTTATATTCTGAGGTTTAAAGGAGCATTGAAAGGAGAAAAGTTTCCGGCATATTTAACGGCAGACGAACTGCAAGCAGCCGAAACAATGTTAATAAAAAATCAGCAACTTGCAGAGTTTTCAAGCGAAATACGGTTATTGAAGAACAACAAATCTGTGGATCAAAAAAGTAAAATAGCGAATTTGAATCCACTGCTTGATAGCAAAGGGATTTTAAGAGTTGGAGGTCGACTGGAAAATTCGCATATTCCTTACTATCAAAAACATCCTATAATTCTTGGCAAATCCAGGTTGACGACTTTAATAATTCAAGACATTCACGTCAACACGTTACATGGCGGAAATCGTCTGATGGAGAGCTCGATTAGAAGAAAGTACTGGATTATTGGACTAAAACACATGATTAAGCAACGCGTGCGTGCATGTGTAAAATGCATTCGATACAGGAATGATACGGCTAAGCAAATCATGGGGAATTTACCTGAGAGCCGTACATCTATTAATCACCCATTTACACATACTGGCGTCGATTATGCTGGTCCTATTCAAATAAGATGTTCTAAAGGAAGGGAACAAAAGTCATATAAAGGATATATAGCTGTATTTGTATGCATGGCAACTAAAGCTATTCATTTAGAAGCAGTAAGTGATCTAACGACGGATTCATTCTTAGCAGCATTGCGAAGGTTTTTCGCAAGAAGAGGCAAAAGTCAACATATATATTCAGATAATGGAACAAACTTCGTAGGAGCAGCGAGAAAGTTGGATGCCGATTTTAAGCAAGCAATTAAAAATAATTCGGAAGTGATTGCTGTTTTGGAAGCAGATAAAGTTCAATGGCATTTTATTCCCCCGGCAGGCCCTCACTTTGGAGGGATTTGGGAGGCTAGCGTGAAGTCGATGAAGCACCATCTAAAAAGGGTGATTGGAGAAACTAAACTAACATACGAGGAACTGAGTACTCTTTTAGCTCAGATTGAAGCGGTTCTCAATTCAAGGCCACTTCATGCGATTGGCAATAATACAGACGAAGTTGACACGTTAACACCAGGACATTTTCTGATTGGCCAGCCGATTATTGGAACAGCAGAAGCGGTAGATGACCGTTCAATTGGATCTTTGGATCGTTGGAAATTAATACAAAAAATGAAAAAAGACTTTTGGAAAAGATGGAAGGAGGAATATCTTTCAACTTTACAACAGCGGTATAAATGGCAGAAACCGCAGCTAAATCTGGCTGAAGGCCAAATTGTCATTATCAAAAATGAAGATACGCATCCGGCAAGATGGCCCCTTGGTCGAATTATAGAAACTCATCCAGGATCTGACGGGAGGGTGCGAGTAGTCACAATGAAGATACAGGATGGAATCTTAAAACGCCCAATTCATAAAGTTTGTCCATTGGAAACAAAAGAAGAAGATACGAAAACTCCAGTGGAACGAAGCAAAAGCTATTTAACTATGCTCAGTTATGCCAAAGAGCCGAAAAAGTTAAAACTGATAAATATAATATGGCTTCTGATGCTGCTGCTAGCAAGAAAGGGAGTTTGTACACAACCGTTAGGTGAACAGGATGCTTCTGGTGGATCGGTTCTAGAGTTGAAAAATAATACAGCGATATATTTGGATCATATCGGGATAATGGAGGTCGTAGCTTCATCTTGGAATTTGATGATTTATTACGACATGCACGCATTCTTCAAAGTAGTGGATCATGCTGACACGTTTTCAAAGAAAATTAGAAAAAGTTGTGACAAATTGCAAGCGTTTGAAGAGCAATGCAACACAGTCATCGACAATATTGAAATCAAAATAAACAAGGTAAAGGACACAAATAAATATCTGTTTGTACGAAAAGATAAAAGGAGAAGGAGAGCCCCATTGGAATTTGTTGGATCTATGTCCCATATTCTTTTCGGAATGATGGATGCGGATGACCGTGAATATATGGAAAGCAATATGAAGAACTTGTTAGACAACCAACATGATCTGCAGCATTTGATAAAGAGCCAAACTTCTGTTGTCGATTCAACAGTTAATATTCTTAAACGCACTACGGACGAAGTAAATCTGCATCTTAAGGAGTTACAGATGAGAGTAGACAATATCACTTCAACCATGGAAGAGAACTACTACGTATACCAAGAATCTGTTAAGTTCTTTATGATGACCAAACAGCTGAGCAACATAGTCGAAGAGAGCGAAACAATTCAGTCAGAAGTTATCGAACTTTTAATTGACGTCAATCACGGAAAACTAAACCCAGACTTGATCACGCCTCCGCAGCTGAAATCAGAGATCCAAAAAATAAGAGAACATCTTCCAGAAAAACTTAAATTACCTGGAAGACAATCGAACGAGCTTCAAGCTATCTATAAATTGTTGAAAGCAAGAGGGGCGCTAATAGGAGATAAATTGGTAATCAGAGTTACGATACCGCTGCTTAACAGTTATTCGTCGCAACTATACAAAATTATTCCAATGCCGATTGAGAGAGTTGGTGAGAGAATGATCTCTGCTATACGAGCTGAATTCATAATCTACAATTTTGAAATATACTCATATCATTTAATGTCGGAAGTCACTATCAATCAATGTAACAAATTTTCGGACCAACATCTCGTCTGCGAAAACAGCTGGGCATGGATTGAGGCTAACGACAATTCCTGCGAAATATCACCTTTAAAGCCGCTTAACCCGTACGACTGCACATTTATAGAAATGAAAACATCGCCATTCTGGAAAGAGCTTCACAGCAAAAACAAATGGCTGTTTAAGAACTTTAAAAGAACTGCAGCACAAATACAGTGTAGTTCTGCCCATCAGAAAATCATCGAATTACCGAATCAAGGAATTTTAACTCTGGAAGCAGGATGTACTGTGCGCATTCCAGGAGCCACGCTAATCGCACCCCATAATGTCTTTTCGGGTATTAACAACACATTTTCCACATCTTTAACGAAGGAAATTGAAAACTTTTCCGAGCATTCCATGAAACCTCTTGGATCGGTTGTCATCAATCACACCAAGGAAATCGATCAACTCAAGAAGCAAATTTCCGAACTGCATGCGGATAATCTACATCTCAAAGGTCTAAACTTCCATCACCTCAGCGGGCATACTTCTTTGATTCTGGTAGTTTTGCTTATTATTATATTAGATATAGTTATCGTAAGAAAAATTATTGTCAAGAGATCGATTCCATCTATCGTCTTTTCTGCCCCCCGGCAGAATGTCCAAATATGACACTTGTACATGTGGTAATTTACATTTCTAATATTATCTATAATTATCGCTAGTAATAAAAAAATGTCAAAGAGAAGATGTCTCTCACACATCTATAGTTATCGCTAGTAATAAAAAATGTCAAACAGAAGATGTTTCTCACACATCATAATCTATGTTTAGTAACACTCAGTTTGAGTTGAGGCCGTGTGGCCATTTACAATTCTAATGTATTCTATTATTATCGCTATTTAGAAAAGTACACACACAAGTAATAAATAGTTTATAGCCTATGCGGGGACGCTTATCGTGCCTCTACTGATAATATTCTAATTCTGTCTAGTTTTAAGTGCATTTTTGTGCCTATATATTTAGGTGTTTTATTAAAATAAAATCAGTACCTTAAAAATACTCAAACGACGCGAACATCAGTTCGCACAGTGGCAGTTGTAATCCCACCCGGTATGATTCACCCAAAAAATGTGCAAGGGCGCAGTTGGTGGCTTGGACCACTTAATATTCGATAATTACTAAAATACTTTTTAATAATATTTTTTGTTGTATGGGAGGTGCCCCGTTGTCCAAATCCAACCTCTTATGTCCTATTGCAAATTCCATTACTAACACAATTTTACCTTAAAATTTCAATATAATCAGTAAAGCCGTGATATGGGGTAGAAAATTGTATGGGCTGTGCCTCGCCCCTTGTCCAATTATTCCCATATTCGACACATAGCAGTACAACTCCATTCCAAATTTCACTAAAATATATCCATTAGTTACTTAATTAGCTGGTATTTAAGTTATGTGTTGTGTGGGAGGTGCCACGCCCCTTTGTCCAATCATTCCCATATTCGACACATAGCTGGGAAAACATACTGTACAGCTCCATGCTAAATTTCATTAGCATATATTCAATCGTTGCTTAATTAGCTGGTATTTAAGTAACGTGTTGTGTGGGCGGTGCCACGCCCCTTGTCCAATTATGCTCATATTTGGCATAATGCTTGGAAAAGTTATTATGCAACTTCGTGATAAATTTCGTATTTATTATTCAATATTCAATTCAAATTCAATTCAATAGTTACTAAATTACCTTGTAGACATATTTTGTGTTGTATGGGAGGTGCCACGCCCCTTTGTCCAATCCCAACCGCATATAGCCTATGTTACATGTCGATACCTATAGAATTTATCCTGAAAGTTTCAAGAGAATCGGTACAGCCGTTTAGTCGTGATTGAGGGACAAACAGACAGACAGACAGACAGACAGTTTTATAATATATATAGGGATACCACCACTCGGCTTAAAAAGTTTTCGTATAAAGCTATTTCATGTGCTCTGACACACATGCGCATTTTGCAGTATCGATATTGGTATCATTGGGAAGATCTAATGAGTACCTTTCCGTAAAATTTAACCTAAAATTAACATACTTTTCTAACTTTTTGCCTGGGGGTTAGGCATTTTTTTTTTGTTAAAAGAGGCTCTGGTCAAAACAAAACTACTTTGTAAAAGAAAATTTGCTAAAAAAAAAATTTCCCTGAATTTTGGCAATTTTTTTTTAAATTTGAATAAAATTTAAATTTTTTTTTGCTTTAAAAAAAGTTTACCAAAAATTCCCACAATTTCACGAGTTTTTGGGCAGATTGCATAAATTTACCAACATGAGAACGCGACAATCCATGCAGAAAAAACTTCGAAAAGTTGGTTCCACTTACAAAATTTTGGACCTGCCATCCTACTCTTTTGATTAAAACACCGCGGAGAACGCTTGGGGATGGCTAGCGAGGGAAGTTAATGAAAATGGCAAATGCGAGGGCCATTAATTCGATTAAAATGCGAAGGTCGTTAACTCGCGGTTTAATCGACGATTTCTTGAAATTACCTAAAATCTCTCAATTACTGTATTCCAAATCGCCTTTTTTGATTTTTTTTTTCAAAAAAGACGTTACTAAAAAAGTAATATTAAAAATTGTACAAAAAAAACGCCAACGTGTCTTGTAATTTTAACGTTTTTCTTAGTGGCCTTAATCAAGTGGATCCAAAAAAATCACTTGTTCTATCTTCTGGTTTTTTTAACAGTCGTTCTTCTTAAACCATAACAAAGCTGTTTTGAATGTGACACTAAAACAAATCAGCGGACCTAAAATACATTTAGAAACTTAGTTCCCAAGCTTATATGGAGACAAATCACTGTGCGATGGCGTCCTCAGTTTTTCTGCAGCACGTCATAATTTCTTTTTCGACTAATCTTATTATAAAACAAGTTTCAGTCGGACCCTACACTTGGATCCGCCATCTTGAATATTGAAAATGCGACATACATACATACATATATTGGCACTACAACCCTCGAGGGTCTTGGCCGAGCTTCTTAATGTAATTATCATGGGCAAGTGTATATGATAATTATGATAATTGTGGACCTACAGTTTATTGCCGGTTCCGAACGGCGGGACTCCCCAAGAAGAAGCTTTTCATGGCAAAGTTACTCTCGCAAGATTGCCAGAACTTGGCGAGAGAGTTGCGGTCTACACAGAAAAACAGAAAACAAATTTCTGCCTTGCCCCAGGTGGGAGTCGAACCCGATACCTTCCGATCGTGAAGCAGAGGTCTTAACCACTGCACCACGGCCGCCACGACATCAAATTCGTAATCAGCGACCCCAAAAACCCCCTATAACAAATTTCATACTGTTTTGATGAAATCTTAAAATTTCGGTAAAAACACGTTTTTCACTTATATGGGAGGTAGGCGTGGCAGTCGACCGATTCCGCCCATTTGCAATACCAACTCCATTCTAGGGCCTAAAAAGGATAAATTCAAAATTTGGGATCCCTAGCTTTCTTCTAGCAAAATAATTGCTATTTTAACATTTTTAAAAAAATTTTTCGAATATTGATAAAAAAAAAAGTACATTTTCGTCCTCGTTTTCGACCGAAAACAAAATTTGGCCGAAAACAATATTTTATTTTTCTGCTGAATCCGAAACACGGTTGAAACAACTTTTTTTGGCCAAAAAGCCGAAAAACAGAAACCAAATTTCGGTCGGTCTCTATTAAAACCCATTTTTTTATTTATGTTAAATACCGCCTTCATCCATCAACCCCTTCAATTAATGTGGGTTAGGTGTATTAGTTGGTCCAAACTTTCGAGATATGGTTTTCGAGATATTTGCATTTAAAGTTCCGAAATTTCCCATATAAAATGCTCGATTTGTTCTTTCTGTAATGTTATGGTGACAAAAGGTGTCTTCAGTCATTTTAAGCTCGCTTTTTTTTGGACAATTGTGATAATTACAACAACACCACTTTTACCATAATTCAGTTTTATTATTATTGTTGTTGTAATTTTGATGTTGTAGTGCTGTTACATTTATGTAGCGTTTTGGTTGTAATGTTGTTGTTGTTATAGCGTTGTGGTTGCAATGTTGTTGTTGTAATGTTTTTTTAATATTGATGTTGTAATATTTATATTGTAATGTTGTTGTTGTAATTTTATTGTAACAACCCCACAAAACAGTGTGGAATGTTGAAACTATTACAAACAAGCAACAATATCACGCATCAATCTAAACATGAAAAATTTTTTTCACGGAGGAGGTTTTAATGTTGCTTGTTTGTAATAGTTTCTAAGTTCCATTTTGTTTTGTTGGGTTGTTACAACATAATTAAAACAACATTACAATAATATTACAACAACAGTATTACAACAACAATATTGCAACCACACAATATAACAACAACATTACAAAACCATTACAGCATAATTAGAACAACAAAAATGCAACAGCACATCAAAATTACAACAACAACAATAATACAACTGCATTACGGTAATTGTGGTGTTGTTGTAATGTTTCAATTTCCATAAATTTATTTTAAAAAAGTAATTACTTTGTTGTGAAATACATAAACATATGTTACGTAATACTTGTACGCATTTAGAGCAATAACCATTGAACACACCTTTGGAATGACACCAAAAGAAGAACAAGAATTGATTGAATAAAGAGAACAAATCGAACATTTTATATGGGAAATTTCGGAACTTTAAATGCAAATATCTAGAAAACCATAAGCGAGCGGAAAAAAACTCTTTCGGATTTCGTTTTAGGGAGTCAAAACCAACTTCCAAAAAAAAAAAAAAATTGGGGTCTGGACCAACTAATACACCTGTTCCCAAAATGTAATTGATACTGCCCATGTCTGTTACTACCTCACGTCTACTTCCATTATAACCAGCCCATAAGTGATTTTTGCTTTTTGCCACAGCATTAAATGCGTTCCATATTCTATTTCATTCCAGGTGGTTGAAAGCTGTTTCTATGTTGATACATTTATATGTTTTTGTTTTGCATTTCGTTTCCATCAGTCCTCATAAATGAAGTAAATTATGTGTTGTGTTGCAATATTTATTATGATTAAAGTGTGATGGATGATGGACCCTTTATGTGAACTAGTATATTTTTTAATGTAATTGAAAAATTTTCAATATATTCTTACTTAACAATTTAAACTGAACTGCATTTGGAATTAGAATGAAGTCACGAAAATCTGAAATGTTTGTGATCAGCATGGCCATTCACTGAGTCTAAAGTGCCGTCATGACCATTTTTACGAAGGTAAATGGTCTTAGAGCGTTGCTGAGCGGCGTTTGCATGCTTCTCATCTTCAACGTGCTCCTTAATTACTTGGGCTCTAAATCTGAAAATGCTTCAACTTTCAGTAGGCTGAGGTACTTTTGGTTTCACTTATCCAATATTGTTGTGTTTCCTTCATGTATCATGTTTTGCAGCATTCGAAAAGTACATAAGTACGCTAAATTTTTCAATCATTCCACCAGTGATGCAGCTCCTGCTCAGAACAATGAGCGATTTGTAAGAAATTCATCTGTGATACCGTTAAAGGCTTCCATTTTAACAGGCAACGTAACAATTTCGGAGGAGTATGTACAAGTGAAGCCTAAAAATGTTACTACACATCTGTCAGAACTACATTCCATTACTGGCGCTTCCACTAAGAACACAATGACCAGCTACTCCCTACCCGAGTGTAAGGATCCAGACATTCAAAATGGTAGGTTTCTTTTCGATATGCTTATACATAATAACAAGTAATAATTTTGTGTACGTACTAGGTGGGCCAATAACTCCTAACACAACGTTGGAATCCTTGGATGTTGTCGAAGCAGAGCTGGGACCCTTTTTGAAGTCAGGCGGTGCTTTTCAACCGGATGACTGCCTGGCAAAGCATCATGTAGCCATTGTCGTGCCTTTCCGCGACCGCTACGCACACCTGTCCATATTTCTGCGCAATATTCATCCCTTTCTTATGAAACAACATATAGCGTACAGGATCTTCATAGTAGAGCAGACCAACGGCAAAGCTTTCAATCGTGCCGCCATGATGAACATTGGATTCCTGGAGGCGCTGAAGCTTTTTCCTTGGGACTGTTTCGTGTTCCACGACGTGGACTTGCTACCGTTAGATGACCGCAACATATACAATTGCCCGCGTCAGCCGCGGCATATGTCTGTTGCCATTGATACCCTAAACTACAAGTAAGCACGATAATGTTTCCGTGTCATTTCCCATTTGCCTTATCCTACAATTCTAGATTGCCTTATCGAACCATTTTTGGCGGAGTATCCGCAATGACGCGTGAACATTTTCAGACCGTTAATGGATTTTCTAATTCATATTTTGGCTGGGGCGGCGAGGACGACGACATGTCCAACAGGTCTTATACTTGGTTTTCAAGATGCAATTAAAACAGACTAATTATGTTAAAATTTGTAGGTTGAAGCACGCCAATTTGTTTATATCCAGATACCCAATAAACTTCTCACGTTATATGATGCTTAAACACCAGAAGGAGAAGGCCAATCCCAAGCGGTGAAGCTTAATTTTGAAATCATGCATTCTAACACTGCTATAAATTCTTCCACCTTTCAGATACGAGAACTTGGTGAATGGCATTGGTAAAATCGAAATGGATGGTATAAATTCCATCAAATATGAAATTTACAGCTTTAAAGAATTTCCAGCTTTTACTTGGTATTTGGCTGAATTAAAAGTCTCGGATCAGAAAAGATAACATATATATTTAAAAGAATCTCTCAAGATATTACTTTTTAAATAAGCCTATAACTACTTTATCCTATCAATATTGATATTAATAGTCGTGTTCTGCCTCGGCTACAATGCGAGAGTGCGAATCAAGAATTGGAATACGACTCGCACTCAATTTCACGACACAATGCAATGCGCTAATGTACTACGCTGTGATGCGATGCTCGCATCGCACCCAATTTTGAAAACATTACACGCGGATGCATTGAGAGCTGTCAAAAGTTCATTGGTTTTTTTTTTATTTGGAATTGTGCGACTGTGATTATAAGTTGATTTTGACAAATCCAAAAGTGCAAAATGCAGAAGTTTTTGCCAGAAAATATTGAAATTGCGCGTTTCTCATTTTACATTAGAATGCGATAATCGATGCATCGAGTTTTCAATTGCATTTCGAACTCGTCACGCATTCGCGAATTCATTGAGTTATGGCTAGGGATGGCCATATGTCGCAGAAGAACCGATTGTTGCACAATCGATTTTACAAAACACAATCGTAAACTAATCTATTATCAAAGCAAGTAATTAATTAATCGGGTTTTAAAAAAAAAAACGTAGATATGATAAAAATATTCATCTTTTTTTTTTTAATTGTTTTAATGGAAAAACTTACTGTAATGTTGTAATTTTTCAAAATTCCCAAAAAAAAATCGCAGTAAAATTAATAACACTTTTTAAAAGTCCCTCAAGAAAGAAAAAGAAATTGTATAAGAGAAAATCGAATCTTAAAAAATCAAAATACATAATACAAAAATAAAGAATTGCAAAAATCAAATGGACTTTAAAACTCGATAATCGAAAAAAAGAATCAATTGTTCGATTAAATCGACTTGCAATAATCGGTCAAAAATAATCGACAATCGGAAAATATAATCGATTATCGATTGTTGGCCATCCCTAGTTATGGCTGTAGAAGTGTGCGGAAACTTGCGCGAGTAGGATAATTTCGCTAAATACAAAATTCACCACGCAGTTGGCAGAGTATTGTTGCTAGAATACGTGTTAAAGCGTATAATTACGTATTTGCATCGAAATATTGTGAATAAAATAATTTTAGTTTACTAAATTTTATTTTTTTTTAAATAAATTGTTGTTTCATCATCACATCTACATCTACATTCTATGAATATCTATTGCAAATAGCTTAATTATTCGTTTACTATATTAAATGAAAAACTAGAAAATTTGTAAGTTACAAATACTTACACATGAATAGGGCTCTCGATCCCGAAGGCTTTTCGCAATCCCGGAACTTTCAGGACTGAAATTAGCAATGCCACAACAACATCTGTTACTCTTCCAAGCAATATACTTTATAAAAATATAAGTAAACAGTTTTATAAAGTTTTAATGGAAAAAACATACTTTTTGGCTAAATAAACTGCGGCAAGCTTTTTCATACACTTCCACATAAGCTAGAGAGCTTATACAGATAGAACTCCGGTGGCAATGCATTCTATTAAATTTTGGGGTCCATCAGAGGCGTAGCGGGCCGTGGGGGACTCAAACCCCTTTTTCTTAAACATGGCGTAACTTCCAATTCCTTCCAGCTACAATGATGAAATTTGGTAGGTGGGTTCTTATTGACAAAATACAATTTTATTCCCTTTGGGGGGAGGTGTGTGGGTAAAGGGGAGGGAGATGGAGCCTATTTAAAGTTCTAACTTTCGTATTTTTAAAGCTGTATAGCCCAAATTTTATACCCTTATTTTAAATCGAAAATGTGGAAATTAATTTAAAGGAAATTTGTTTACTGCTTTTTAGTCGGTTAAAGGGTTATATTTTATAAAAATTGTTTCTTATTATGCTTTTGCAAAGACTGAAAATGCAAATTTCCTTCTGAAATAAGTACAAATTATTAAAATATTTTTTTTGTTTGCAGGGTTGGATTTTTTTATTCTTTTTTGAAAGAAATGAATCAGGTTTTTTGCTATTTAACTCTCGTTTTTACATTTTTGAGTAAAAATGTTTTCAAAAACTTTTTTTCTACTAATAGAGTTTTTTATGTCTATTGGGATATTCAATTTACTAATTTACTAAAACATTTATTAAACAATCCTTGGATTAAAAATGGAACGGGATCTTTGGATCGAAAGCCCTACAATGAACCGTATTTTTTTCGGAATGGACATTTTTTTGTTCGTTTAACTCCTTAAAGGCTGGAACCCAATGAATACTTCGCTGCGTCAATCCGCCGAAACAACAACAAATTATACAGAAGTTTTCAGTGCTGCCAAATCACTGTGAAACGTACAGCGTACAAAAAGATCTAAATTTTGAAGGATTGACGTAGCGGAGTATTCATTGGGTTCCAGCCTTCATTGAGTTCCAGCCTTAACTCAGTGAACTTATACCATTTTTAAAAATACGGCTCATATATCGAAAATGAAAGAATTCCGAAATTGAAAAGACAAACATTCTTATCCTAAAAGAAGAAATACATTACCAGACTTCCAGGTTACCGGGGTTACAATTTCATGTTATAACCCATACTAAAAATCTTTCGGAGAATTTCAAGACAAAAGATGCCAAAGAATTTATTAATCCGAAAGATAAATGTTTGACAAGATAAATGTTTTGCCATAATAAAAAGGTCATCCAAGCAACCACTTCTATAATAGGTGCATTTCATAATTATAAGATCACCTAAAATTTTGTTGAATTTGAGGTGACCCTTTAAAAATGAAACTTACCTTGTTACCAAATTTTGAATTATTTCAAGCTAAATAAATATATATATATAACTTAATATAGAAACTAAATAGAATTTTTAATTAATATGAAATCACCACAAGTGCTAGTGTCCACTGGAACTGGGTACAGTGGTTCTTATTGGTATGGGAAATTGTTTCTCGAAATTGAACAATGTACCCAACAAGAGGCGTACGTGTTAAGTTGTAACGAGGTATTTTACCGAGGTCAGGCCAGCGGTGTCCAAAGTCCGTTACAAAATATTTGTTTGATGGGACAACTTCAATAAATGGCAAACTCGTATAAATTTTAGTAATTTCATATGTTTTATTTTCTTTTTTTTCACTTTGTAGATTCTTAGTAACTAGGATTCAATTTACATATCAATTACAATCTCTGCATTCCTGCTTCTCTTGTGCTCCAAATCTCAGCCAGATGTCCACCACGTAATTTCAAACCGATCGATAACGTAACCTCCCGAAATCTAATTTTCCCAACCAGAGTCATGAAACTATACCATTACGAATTTCATTTCGTTAATACACGAGTAAATTCCCCAAACTAAAACCCAAATTCGTGAAACTATGCTATTTCGAATTTATTTTCGCTCATACGCGAGTAAATTCTCCAAACTAAAATTAATTTTGTAAAAGTAAGGAAATTTTAAGAAACGATGCTAATTCGAATTTATTTTCGCTCAGACGCGAGTAAATTCTTCAAAATAAAACCAAATTTGCAAAACTATGATATTTCGAATTTGTTTTCGCTCATACGCGAGTAAATTCTCCAAACTAAAAGAAATTTTGTAAAAATGAATAGATTTTAAGAAACGATGCTATTTCAATTTATTTTCGCTCAAACGCGAGTAAATTCTTCAAAATAAAACCAAATTTGCAAAACTATGATATTTCGAATTTGTTTTCGCTCATACGCGAGTAAATTCTCCAAACTTAGAAACTATGCTTTTCAAATTTATTTTCGCTCATACGCGAGTAAATTCTCCAAACTAAAAGAAATTTTGTAAAAAATGAGTAGATTTTAAGAAACGATGCTATTTCAATTTATTTTCGCTCAAACGCGAGTAAATTCTTCAAAATAAAACCAGATATTTAAACTTCGTCTTCGCTAATACGCGAGTAAATTCTAAATTTTAACTTTATTTTCGCTAATACGCGAGTAACTTCTGCAGGGGAAAAAAAAAGAAAGCAAAAACAAAACCAACTAGTACCGTACGAACTACTGAGACCCTCGCTTCAATTGTCCCGTATGTCGGTTTGGCGCACCCACTTCTACCTGCCTGCTTCCGAATGCTTTGCTAGAATTCGCTTCGCTTAACCACGAGTGAATTCCACCAAAAAAATCTATTTATTCTAACTACGGATAAAAGGCAAAACTAGATGACTTACTTGTTCGGCGGCCACAGCAAAAGTACCCAACCCGAAAACTCAAACTCTCATCCTTGCCTCCCTTTTACTAGTGGAACCTAAATCGCACATCAGCTGTTTCCACTCATCTTGCAAACAGTGGTGCCTATGCGCAATTCCCAAACTTACAACCTTTTATTAAAACGGAGTTGTTACTTTCAATTACTTTATTGAAAGATGTGGGTGAAAATGAACAGCGAGATTTTCTCCCTCACATTTCCCGGTTACTTTGGGGTGGGAGGGTAATGAGGCGTATATTGCCAGATCTGTATATCCGGATACGGTATCGCTGTCCACCGACAGTGTGCAGGAACGAAACCTGCTGCCCTGGTTGTTGAATGGCTAGACGGCGGCGTACAGCTGCTGCCAATGATCGTCGAGCGTCTCCCTCGATGCCGGTCAAATCCAGACCTGGTGGGGTTCCTGGTGGCGTTGCTGGTCGACTGGCGGGTACGTCCGCGCGCGTAGTTGTTGGTGCGGATGGTAATTCCGACCGGGCTCTAAGAGTTGATGGTGGCGAATATGCGTGGGCCACCCCATTCCCTACTTCACCTCGGCGTGTGTAGACACCACTCTGAGATCGTGGAGTTCCAAAACACCCAGGGGGTACAATTGAACGGTATCCCGATGGCGGCATTAGTGGTGGTCGTTCGTTACTCAGACGCCGATTAGCGCGCGGCTCTCTCTGTTTAGCCGGTTCGTCATCCCCGTTCTCGTCATCATCGGTGGTGTCAAGAGCACAGATACTAGAGTCGCGCCCTGGATCGATCGCCTGATCCGTGTCCTGGTTGGTTTTGGCGATATTTTGGCAATTAACCACGGGGCCCATATCCGCCTTCTGACACATGATTACGTTGGCATGAGTTTCATTATGAGCCTCGGCGTTGTCCCTTGCAGCCCTCTCGCTATCAATGATGGTCGCCCCCGAGGTGGAGTTCTGAGTGCCTGCGTCTCCCAGTGAGTCCTCAGCCGGGTAGCCGTCCGCTTCAGCCGGATTATCTATGTTCGATTTCGTTCGCGATATGTTTCTGTCGCCGTCCCGACCACCGGTTGGCCCACCGGGGCTGCTATGAATGGATATTACGTCCATCTCGCAATTTCTGTCGGGAGTTTTCAATCGGACCAGGCGGTCCTCGGCGTTGACGCTATCGCGCGGTGAGTACTCCTGAATCAGTTCAGTAAAGTGTACAACACAATCCACCAGCCGTAGTCCCGGTGCCAAGGGAACCTCCGTGTAGCTGATGTGAGTATAGCCAAATCGTCGAGGTCGACTCGAGGTTGGTGGTGTCGAAAATGGCGACGGCGGAGAGGCTGGACGCCGTGTGCCATGAAGGGGGTGTTGGTGGGCATGACGACGTTACTGGAGATAGCAAGGGCCATGCTGGCGGTGCCGGAGGGGACGGTGTCGAGGCAGCCTGACCTATAATGGGAGTGGAATCCTGACTTTCATCACTCACGAGGTCGATAACGTCACCCACCCGGAGCGGAGTCCACATTCCGGCCCTGACTTGACCGATGTCGTCCGGAGTTTTGTCGCGCGTTAGCCCTATATCGCCGGGTACTACTAGTGTACTGACAGTGTGAGCAGTGCATTGGTTATGCTCCTGTGGGGTTAGCGCACCCACTGGTGTGCTACTCGTTATATCCTCCGTTCGTATGGTAGGCAGCGGCTGGCCCTGGTTTTCTGGCTCGGCCTCCGTTGAGGTGTCGCCGAGTTGCGACTCTGCCCCCTGCAGGAGTGGTACAGGTATCTGGCCACTTATGTTGGCGACGCCGAGAACCTCGGTCGGCTCGATCTGTTCGGTGTGTTCGCTGTCATCATGGCACGACCCAGTACCGATAGGGGTACTTGATGGCGATATGTTGGTTTCCACCTGGATACCCTCTTCCTCGTCGCTTGTTGGCCACTCTATGTCGACGTTCTCAATTGGTGAGCAGACGTCGTTGTCCTCGGTATCCGCCGCAGTGAACTCACCTTCCCAGGAATCATCAGACTCTATTGTACGATCTGGCGGTTCAGGGCCTACGTCGGCGGAGTAAAAGCTGGCTCGCGCTGATTGAACCTCGTCAGCATGACCCTGTGGCCTTCCAGTCGGACGGCCTCTCGTGGTGAAACATTGTCCTTTTCGGCCCCCTTGCTGGCTGGGTGTGCCACGACGTGCCACGCCTCCTCTGCTGCCAGCGGCCTTGCTCGTTGACGGGCCGCTATCAAGGCCCGATGTGGCCCGATTGCTGCGACGATTGTCGACACGGAGTCGTTGACCATGGCGGCTTCGCTGTCCAACTAGTACCTCCTCGCTGTCAGATCCGAGTTGGATAGTTCGCCGGCCACGTTGAGCCTCCTCCTCATGTCTCTGACGGTAGCGCAGTCGTGCGGCTTCAAATTTTCGCTGTTCCTCCTTGTCCATATTGGATTGCGTTCGCGGTGTGTCCGTCCGTACGGTTTCTTTGTGGAAAGCTGTGGGAGGAAAATACGAAAAATTATCGGTCATCTAACTCAGCCCCGGTGTTGGGGCCGTGGAGCATTTTAATTTCACTAAGGTGAGCGGTACTCGTTTTCTTGTCCCCCTCCCGTCTTAGTTGTACAATAACCCCAGAGATAAAACCCACATCCCTGTATGGTCCAGCGTATTTCGGCGCCAATTTTGCAGCAAAGCTATCGACTGCCTTCGATAATAGGTGTTGCTTCACCATCACCAACTGTCCTATCCTTGGCTTCCAAGGCCTTCTGCGGAGGTTATAGTGTCGGGCCTGGTCCTGGGCGGCTTTGGCCATATTGTGTCGCACGATTTTAAAAATCTCCTGCAGATGTGTAGCTCGTTCCGATGGTTCGATAGGTTCGGTGCCCGTACCTGCTGTCACCCGATCGTACAGCGCATTTGGTAGCCGTGGTTCCCTGCCTTGTGTTAGGAACGCCGGGCTGTATCCCGTACTCTCTGATATGCTCGTGTTAATGGCCAGTGTTATCTCCGGTAAATGCTCGTCCCAAGTCTTTTGATTTAATCCGGTGAATTGTGCAATCATTGTCTTTATAGTGCGGTTGGTTCTTTCGGTAGGATTTTCCTGAGGTGTATAGGGCGCGGTGAACTGGTGTCGCACGCCGATCTCCTCCAAATATGCTTTGATTATTTTACTTTGGAACTGCGCGCCATTATCGGATAAGAATACCTTAGGTACCCCATACCTGGCTAGGATTCGTTCGCGAAATGCTTTCCTCAACCCTTCCGCGGTGGCACTTCGTAGGGGAACCAGCTCGGTCCACTTCGAGAATCGATCGACGAATACGAGAAGTGTGGTGTTCCCGTGCTTTGAGCGGGGTAGCGGTCCAACAAAATCTGCACACACAGTAACCCACGGTTCTTCCGGGATGGTGATCAGCATCTCCCCTGCGGGTGCTTGTTGACTTACTTTATACTTTTGGCAGGATTCACACTGCCGTACATAACGGCTGATATCGCGAAACATCCCTGGCCAATAATATCTGTTGGTAATTCGATTTATAGTCTTACGAATCCCAAGGTGGCCAGCGCTGGGGCTGTCGTGATTCTCCATCATCACCTGACGCCGGAGTGGCGTGGCTACGAAGAGCTTCCACGGCGCACAATCTTCATCGCCTGCGTGTCGCGCCAGGTGACTATAAAGACTGCCGCCCACCATGGCATAGTCTGGGTATTTTTCCGGTTGACCGAGTACTTCACTTCGCCGCTTATGTAGCCATGTACAATCGACACTTCCATCATCTACCATGGCCTGTTGGCATCCTTCACGGGGTTGTCTTGATAACGCATCAGCGACCACGTTGAGCTTCCCTCGCCGATATGTAACCGAGAACTTATGTTGTTGCAGTTCTAACGCTCATCGCGCAATGCGTCCGGATGGGCTCTCTATCGAGTTGAGCCACTTGAGGGAAAGATGATCGGTGACCACAATGAATTCGTATCCTTCGAGGTAGGGGCGCATTTTACGGATTCCCCACACAATGGCCAGGCACTCTTTCTCGGTCGGCGTATAGTTTTTCTCCGCGTTATTCAGGTGTCTGCTGGCGTAAGCTATCACATGCTCGCTGCCCTCGATGACCTGAGTTAACACCGCCCCAAGCCCCAAATCGCTGGCGTCAGTCTGTAAGGTAAAGGTTTCTGAAAAGTCGGGACATGCCAATACTGGTGCTTCCGTGAGCTTCTTTTTAAGCGTCGTGAAGGCTTTTTGTTGTTCGTCGCCCCACTTCCAGTGCCGGCCTTTCTTCAGTAGAGCCGTCAGTGGCTGTACAATGGCGGCGAAGTCGGGCACAAACCGCCGATACCACGATGCTACCCCCAAGAAGCTGCGTACTCCTCGCACACTACCAGGTGGCTCTAGCTCGCTGATGGCGGCCACCTTTTCCGGATCGGTGTGAATCCCTTCACCGCTGACCACGTGACCCAGGTACTTGATTTTCGTCTGAAAGAACTCGCACTTGTCTATGTTAATACGAAGATTTGCTTCCCTTAGCCGTCTGAAAACTTCCCGAAGATTGCGTAAATGCTCCTCCAGAGTCGCGCCCGTGACCACAATATCATCAAGATAAGCGAAAGCAAAAGGTTCGAGCTCAGGTCCAATGACCTGATCGAGAGCACGCTGGAAAGTCGCCGGTGCTGAGTGTAAGCCAAATGGCATCACTCGCCATTGGTACAACCCCCGGCCCGGTACCGTAAAGGCAGTGAATTGTTTACTCCCCTCTGCCATCGGGATTTGCCAGTAACCGTCTTTTAAATCTAAGCTACTAACGAATCTGGCATTTCTTAATCTGTCAAGAATATGGTTTATTCGGGGTAATGGGTACGCGTCGGGAACCGAATGACTATTTAACTGTCGGTAGTCTATACACAGTCGCCAGGCGCCAGTCTTTTTCCGCACCAGCACTATGGGAGCGCTGTGCGGGCTGTGAGACGGTTCTATGCAGTCCTTTTCCAGGAGCTTGTTGATTTCCTCGTCGGTTATTGCCTGCATGGCCGGGTTGCGTGGGAAATACCGCTGTTTGATGGGCCGGTCATCGGTCATAATGATCCGATGTTCTGTAATGCCCGTGGTACCTCGTAGCTCGCTGAACAGGGGTAGTTCGGTTTCCAGGAACGCGTCGATTCGCTGTTGTTGGTGTGTTGTGGGTTCTGCCATCAGTAAACACTTTGTGGGCGGTGCGGTTCCTTTCAACTGCAACGTCGCCCCCGCACAGGTAAAAGTCGCTTTCATGTATATCAGATAGTCTAACCCTAAGGTGGGGACAGGACAAGGACGTATAGTGACTCGTGACAGTTGCTTGTGATGGAAAACCCTCTTGCCACCTCGGAACACTGGCGGCGGACGCCGTTGTTTGGCCTGTGGAGGCTCCACCCGAGGATCCAAGGTATAGTGACTTCGACTGGCCCCAGGCAGTTGCTGAGGGCGCGGCAGCCGTTGATGCCGTTGACGTTGTTTGCACCACCCGTGGCGGTATAGCGATATTTTCACCTGGAAACTCGTTGACTACGGTGTCACACGCGGTATCACTCGCGTCCGTCCCACTGGACTCTTCGGGGATGAGTGCAAACTTCCGTTCCTTACCCGCACTTGTATTCGCGGACGCGTCTGAACCCGTGGGCATGATTTCGTGATGAGCCCTACCGGTCTCTTCAGGCATACGCGATGCCGATTGGAACCGTCGGTGTTTCTCCTGCAGTTCAATCAGGCGCTTGACTCTATCCGGGCTGTGACCCTGTTGATTCACAAACGCCGCGAACCAAATTCAAACTCGCTCGCATAGGCCACGAGATCGGCCTGATTCAAACTATATACCCAACTCGTGAAAACTCTAACGTTATCCATCAAAGCACTTCTTATAAGTTACGCGATATTACTCTTTTCTTGTAACGGTACTGGTTTGGCCTAAGGCTCTTTTCACTTTCGACGGCTCTGCCTTGGCCTAGGACTCTTCTTTTCTTAAGACGGTACTGGTTTGACCTTAGGGCTCTTTTCACTTTAGACGACACTAGTTCGCCTATGGCTATTTTCACTTTAGACGGCACTGATTCTTTTTTTTTTTTTTTTTTGTTAACTCTCTGTCGATGGGCTACACTGTTTTCACTACTTAGATGGAGCTGTACTTTAACAACCGGTTTCGCCAACGGCTCTTTATGCAGTTAACTTATTGCTTTTCGTTTTCACTATACCGTTTTCTTAGCACTTAGTAACGGTTTCGGTCCCGTTACCTGATCGATTATACTTTTGAGCACGCACTTTGCTTCCCACAGTTAACATTCGTAAGAATTTGTTATTATTTTTGGATCAGGAAAATTTTAACTTAAATGAAAAATGTACGAGTTTGCCAAATTTTCTATAACTTTTCAACAACCTTTTGTAAGAAGAGGTCCCTGCTCGGGCGCCATTGTAACGAGGTATTTTACCGAGGTCAGGCCAGCGGTGTCCAAAGTCCGTTACAAAATATTTGTTTGATGGGACAACTTCAATAAATGGCAAACTCGTATAAATTTTAGTAATTTCAGATGTTTTATTTTCTTTTTTTCACTTTGTAGATTCTTAGTAACTAGGATTCAATTTACATATCAATTACAATCTCTGCATTCCTGCTTCTCTTGTGCTCCAAATCTCAGCCAGATGTCCACCACGTAATTTCAAACCGATCGATAACGTAACCTCCCGAAATCCAATTTTCCCAACCAGAGTCATGAAACTATACCATTACGAATTTCATTTCGTTAATACACGAGTAAATTCCCCAAACTAAAACCCAAATTCGTGAAACTATGCTATTTCGAATTTATTTTCGCTCATACGCGAGTAAATTCTCAAAACTAAAATGAATTTGTAAAAATCAGTAAAGTTTAAGGAACTAGGCTATTTCGAATTTATTTTCGCTCTCACGCGAGTAAATTCTCCAAACTAAAATTAATTTTGTAAAAGTAAGGAAATTTTAAGAAACGATGCTGTTTCGAATTTATTTTCGCTCATACGCGAGTAAATTCTTCAAAATAAAACCAAATTTGCAAAACGATGCTATTTCGAATTTATTTTCGCTCATACGCGAGTAAATTCTCCAAACTAAAATGAATTTGTAAAAATAAGTAAAGTTAAGGAACTATGCTAATTTGAATTTATTTTCGCTCAGACGCGAGTAAATTCTCCAGACTAAGAAACTATGCTTTTCAAATTTATTTTCGCTCATACTATGCTATTTCAATTTATTTTCGCTCAAACGCGAGTAAATTCTTCAAAATAAAACCCGATTTGCAAAACTATGATATTTCGAATTTGTTTTCGCTCATACGCGAGTAAATTCTCCAAACTAAGTAACTATGATTTCCAAATTTATTTTCGCTCATACGCGAGTAAATTTTCCAAACTAAAAGTAATTTTGTCAAAGTAAGTAAATTTTAAGTAAATTTAAAGAAACGATGCTATTTCAATTTATTTTCGCTCAAACGCGAGTAAATTCTTCAAAATAAAACCAAATTTGCAAAACTATGATATTTCGAATTTGTTTTCGCTCATACGCGAGTAAATTCTCGAAACTAAGAAACTATGATTTCCAAATTTATTTTCGCTCATACGCGAGTAAATTCTCCAAACTAAAAGAAATTTTGTAAAAATGAATAGATTTTAAGAAACGATGCTATTTCAATTTATTTTCGCTCAAACGCGAGTAAATTCTTCAAAATAAAACCAAATTTGCAAAACTATGATATTTCGAATTTGTTTTCGCTCATACGCGAGTAAATTCTCCAAACTAAGAAACTATGCTTTTCAAATTTATTTTCGCTCATACGCGAGTAAATTCTCCAAACTAAAAGAAATTTTGTAAAAAATGAGTAGATTTTAAGAAACGATGCTATTTCAATTTATTTTCGCTCAAACGCGAGTAAATTCTTCAAAATAAAACCAGATATTTAAACTTCGTCTTCGCTAATACGCGAGTAAATTCTAAATTTTAACTTTATTTTCGCTAATACGCGAGTAACTTCTGCAGGGGAAAAAAAAAGAAAGCAAAAACAAAACCAACTAGTACCGTACGAACTACTGAGACCCTCGCTTCAATTGTCCCGTATGTCGGTTTGGCGCACCCACTTCTACCTGCCTGCTTCCGAATGCTTTGCTAGAATTCGCTTCGCTTAACCACGAGTGAATTCCACCAAAAAAATCTATTTATTCTAACTACGGAGAAAAGGCAAAACTAGATGACTTACTTGTTCGGCGGCCACAGCAAAAGTACCCAACCCGAAAACTCAAACTCTCATCCTTGCCTCCCTTTTACTAGTGGAACCTAAATCGCACATCAGCTGTTTCCACTCATCTTGCAAACAGTGGTGCCTATGCGCAATTCCCAAACTTACAACCTTTTATTAAAACGGAGTTGTTACTAACAATTACTTTATTGAAAGATGTGGGTGAAAATGAACAGCGAGATTTTCTCCCTCACAAAGTCACAAGTACTTTTCTATGCTATTGCTTTTGTAAAATTGTAAATTGAATATGTCATTTTTTTGTATTCTTAAAATACGCATAACTGTTGTCAAAAAATTAAAAAATCTCTACCATTCTTAAAACCAGTTTATGTATATTAAACCGCCTCACGTTGTATTGACGAAAAAAAAGTAGTCCGGGTCACCCCCTGGGAATGTACTTTGGTCTATTTTATGGTGATTCTCAAAATATTTCGGCTCTAGCAACTGTAATCCGTGAGCTGGACAATTTACAAAAAACCTCTATAAATCATGTTTTTTACATGCACGTATTTCTTTATATTGCTTTGGGTCAAATAAACTTTATGAAATAAATGTTATATCACTGTCCTCAGCGTCTTGGATCCGACAGAGGAAGAGGAGGAGAGGTTGCTGCTATCCGGAGTCGTCCTGATGGACGACAGCAGCGGGGAGGTCAGTGCCAGATTCGCCCAGGTGAACATCCACCACGCTAAAGCAGCTTCGGTTGTTATCGCGAGGATGTTTGCAAAACAACAGCTAGTGGCGGCACTGATCCTGGATCTATGGCGGACAGGTGAGAGGACTGACAGATGTAGGGTCTTTTATCTTTCAGAATTCCTCACTAGGGACCTAGTGCCGATTCAAACGCTGCTGAATATAGGCGGCACTGATCGGACGGTGGTCATAGAGTCTCCCGTGTGATGAGAAGGAAGTTCCACCACTAGAGGTTCAGCGGCTTGTGGAGCATTGTACTAAGCCGCACATACCACTACTCCCAGGGTGCGATGCAAATACCAATAAAACGATATGGGTTAGCACGAATTGCAACTGCAGGGGTGACACTAACCGAGAAATTCTTAATGTTGGGGATTGCCCCACTTTTGTGACGAGGGTTAGGCTGGAAGTGTTAGATATAACACTGTGCAGTCAAAGAATTAGTAGACATATTAGTAATTGGAGGGTATCGGACCAACCCTCAATGTCAGACCATCACATAGTGGTACTTGACATTGTAGGCAGTAAACATATTACCATCAAGGAACCCCGTACAAACTGGGATAAGTACAAAGACTTTATGAATTCTAGTTCTGGAGCACTCAGTACTGGCAAACCGCCGGGCAATCACCCTCAACTGGAGTAGAATTAACGAACGTTATGATCGAATGATATAACCTCAGTTGTCCTAGTAGGACTGGTAGTACTAGTCTTAGGGTACATACATAGCAACTGGCGCAGGGCTAAAGTTATTTTTATCCCGAAGGTGGGAAAGAAGGACCAAAATCCTTCAGACCCATTTGCTTGACGTCGTTTCTTTTAAAAACGATGGAAAAAGTAATATACAGCTATCTTCGAGAAGAAGTTCTGGTCAGGAGCCCCCTTCACCACTGTCAACATGCGTATAGAGCGGGCAGGTCTACTGAAACTGCTCTATTCCAGTTGCCTGGGTACATACAGAGGGCCTTGGACACAAAGGAAATAGTAGTGTGTACATTCCTCGACATAGAAGGTGCGTTTGACAACACCTCACATGAGGGCGTTAGACATGCCTTGCTGGGTAAAGGGGTGGACACATCTCTGTGCCATTGGGTCGGGGAGATGTTAGGCACTAGGTGTGACGAATATCAAACTGGCCTTAACACCACTGACGTTACCACGAAGGGTTGTCCCCAGGGGGGCGTGCTTTCGCCTCTCCTGTGGAGTCTGGTGGTGGACGAGCTTCTCAGCAAACTTACTGATATGGGATTTACGTGTCAGGGGTATGTTGATGACATCGTCATATTGGCTAGGGGTAAGTACGAGGAGGCCTTATGTGATATAATACAGAGAGGTCTCGAAGAGGTCACGCTGGAATGGTAAAAATCTGTGGGGCTGAACATTATTCCAGCAAAAACCACGATTGTACCGTTTACAATTCGGCTGTCCGGGCAAGTTATAGAGAAAAAAACGGAAGTGAAAATCTGGGGTTAACACTAGATAAGCTCACGTGGAAGATACACGGAGTTAGTAACAAAGAACGCCATTAGAGCTCTCATGATGTGTTGGAGCATATCTGGTAAATCTTGGGGTTGTAGTCCACGCATAATGTGGTGGATGTACATAGGAATGGTGAGACCAATCATCACCTATGGGGCCGTTGCGTGGGTCAAAAGAACTAGTCTGGGCATTACTAGGAAGTCACTAGAACGTGTTCAAAGGCTAGCATGTGTCTGCATAACCGGGGCAATGAGAACCTGTCCAACTGAAGCACTGGAGGTAATATTAGAACTAACTCCCCTACACATTGTTATTGGGGAGGTAGCTGACAGTACACTTGCGAGATTTTCTAAGGAGTGCATAGGGTACGGAAGGTGTATTGAGCGCGCGTACCAATTCACTCTCTCCAATAAGTATCTGCTTCTATTAGCTCCAAGGGACGATAACATGAGAAAATTAAGCTTCACAAAAAATTTTGATGTGAAGCTCAGTAGTAAGAAAGAATGGTCCAATATACACTCACAGTATGGTATCCGCGACCATGCCATAATGTGGTTTACAGATGGATCCAGAACAGACGAGGGCACTGGTGCTGGGGTATTCGGGCCACGTACTAAATACTCCAAACCAATGGGCACACTGACCAGCATCTTCCAAGCAGAAATTCATGCAATTGAAAGATGTGTGCAATTCAACCTTGATAGAAAATACTGTAGACGGGAAATTGGAAAACTATCTGTCAGTCAGGCGGTTCTTAAAGCTCTAGACTTTTACATCATTAGCTCCAGGCTAGTGGGGGACTGTCTTGCAAAATTAAACCGGCTGGGCGGAACCAATAAAGTTACGCTCTGCTAGGTGCCAGGACAAGTCGGTGTGGAGGGGAACGAGGCGGCAGACGAGCTTTCGAGAAAAGGAGCTGCTACGACCTTTACAGGGCCAGAGCCATTCTGTGGTATACTATCCGCACACTATCCGGGAAATGCTCAGAGAAAGAGTACGGGTGGACAGATCGAACAATTGGTTCGATCTTCCTGGGCTACGGCAGGCCAAATCACTCCTTGGGAAATATAACAAGAGGAGGTTTGAAGCTTGTATCGGGCTGAGTAAGAACCGGCTTCGAATTCTAACGGGGTTTCTCACTGGTCACTGCAGACTGAGGGGGCATCTCACGAAGCTGGACAATTTAAACGACGACTCTTGCAGACTCTGCAATGAAGAAGAAGAAAGTCCGAATCATTTACTGGAGTCCTGTGGAGCAATCATCCGCATGATTGGCCGAATCTGGATCCTCTGCTGATGTGGAAATTCCTAACGGATTTAGGGTTGGTGGAGGTCCTCTAAAGGCTGGCAGAGGTGTGGTTTGTGATACCTGGGGCATCGTCACCCAACACGGACTCGTAGTGGGGCCGCAAAAGACCAACGGTCACAGTGGAAATCCCCCTTTATTGTTATTATTATTATTATGCAACTATAAAAGTTTTTTAGGCCCAGCAAAGCGGGTCGGGCCCAGCTAGTTTTAGATAAAAATGAATTCGTTGGTGCAGAGTGATAGAAGAAAAAGCGCTCCAACTCCACGAAACGCTACGCAGCCGTCGCGGAATGGGACGCTTCCAGAACATTTCGGTGCAGGAGCAGCCGCCGTCGCGGAATTGGCTCAAAAATAGACGCCAAGGGAATCCAGAGGTAATGCGGCAAATTCCAGTATATAAATTAAAAATATTTATTGCAGAACATGGCGGTGAAGGAGCAGGAGAGGCGTGTACTTCAGTCGACGAAGGAAAAGGCCGCGCATATGAAGAGGGTGTAAGTAAGTAATATTTAAAAATTAACAAATGCAAAATTTGACGTTTCCTTTATAGAAGAAGTACCCCGGCAAGAAGCAGCAGTGTGCACAGCCGTTGCCTACAGCAACAGAAGATGTCGTCGAAAGTGTTGCAGCACCACCTCCTGCAACAACAGCAATAACAATAGAAGCAGGTCAAAGTAGACGAACGCATGTCGCTGGATGAGGTAACAGAGGCCTTGCTATTCGCACCACGCGAGGATGATGATTTGCTCGAATTGGAGGCTTTCAAGACCGACCTGTAGACATTAAACATCAAAAATTAATAAAAAATTAAAATAAATCAGAAAAATTCAAACTTCGGATTTTTGTGTTGGTTTTTCGGACGCGATTAGCGAGTTTGGTAAAAAAAAAGGTGTGGGAACACCCGGAATGGCCGGAAATGATTTCAATATAAAATTTTTAGTGGTATTTGGCCGCACGATTGCCAAAAATTTGCAAAAATTTGGACCCTATTTGAGTAGTTGGGACCAAAGGACCCAACTTTTAAACAAAAATTATGAAAGGACCCTTTTTTTAATGTAGCAATTTAAAATCTACATATTGAGTTTTTCTTTACGATGTAATATTGAAATATTATTTTGGCTGCACTGATTAAAAAATCATTAATATTAATGGTAAAAAAAAATCGATGCTCTTAAGGCTGGAACCCAATGAATATGTCGCTACGTCAATCCTTCAAAATTTAAAATTCCATCATTTTGTACGCTGTACGCTTCACAGTGATTTGGCCTTTATGTGATGCGAGCGCTTAAGGCTGGAACCCAAAGAATACTTCGCTACGTCAATCCGCCGAAACAACAACAAATTGCACAGAAGTTTTCAGTGCTGCCAAATCACTAGGGCGATTCATTTAAAGCGGGAAACCCCTCGGAAACGATTCAGTTGTGCAGATGAGCAGTCAAAATATATGAAATTTTACAGTTCCTTTAATCAACAGCGCGTTTTCGAGGGGTTTCCCACTTTAAATGAATATCTTAGCTTTAGATTTAAATATATTAGGTGATAATCATCTTTGTGTTCTAGGTGATTTTAATTTGTGCAATATTTCTTAGTCTAATTTGGATAATTGTAGTGATCTAATGGCCTCTAATGATTTAAGTTCTTTTGAAATTAATTTTATTGATAGTTTTTGAAGTATAGATTTATCACAAGTTAATGGATTTGTTAACAAACTGAATAGAATCCTCGATTTTGTCTTTATAAGTAATAATTTTAATTTTAATTTGTCTAATTGCTGTTGTCCCTTTGTCAGTACGGATATGCATCATGTTCCTTTGATACTTGCTCTTAACTTTTATGATTTTCCTGTTTTGAATGTAAATAATCCTAAAACTTACACTAATTTAAAATTTTGTGATTATGTAACTTAAATCTATTACTTCTCAGTTTTGATTGGGAGTCTTTGTTTTCGGTCTGGATGTTTCCAATTGTTATAATATCTTTAAGACTATATATATAGTTGATGTTTGTTTAAGTAATATTCCATGTATTTCTAAGAAGGTTAAGAATTTGAGAAATATGCTCTTAAGAAGTTCAAATCCACTCACAATCCTAATTTCAATACCTGGCACTTGCATTATTCGAAGGAGTTCACTTTCCTTGATATGTTTGGCGATTAATTAAAGCGAAAAAGTTCTGGTCAAACATTCCTTCAGGTGTTTTCTTAGGTGATAGTTGTGCTAATTCCGCAGCTAATACAGCTAACCTTTTTGCTGATTTTTTTCTGCTCCGACTCTGTCCCTGATGTCTTATTCAATTTTGGACACTTCTTGGATTTTTGTGGCTTAGTTTTAATTGATGATGATGTGCTTAGGGGAGTTCTAAATCTCAAATCCTCTTTCCAAATGGAGGTTGATAATCTGTATGCCTCTTTTCTTAAAAATTCTCCTTCTCTTGTCCGTCCGCTTAAAATCATTTTTGATAAATCTTTTTTTGGGGGGTCTTTATTGATGCAAGAAAAGTTGCTTCTACAACGAACCCAAAAAATGCTAAAAGTACCATCAAATCTTTAAATGAATACCCCTACTGTGAAACGTACAGCGTACAAAAAGATGGACGAATTTTAAATTTAGAACACGGTGTAGTAAACCAGGTGAGGTAAGTAGCATTTTCCACTGCCAAACGTCAGATTTTCCCCCCTGCCGTATGTCATTGAAAGAGGAATTGAAATGATTCAGGGCTACTGTTTTCGGCATATTTGATTGGAAATGTTCTTAAAAATTAGTAAAATGCTGAAAAAGGCAACGCTGATAACTGATTTTTGAATTGGAAAGAACGTCATTGAAAACAAAGGCAAAGAAAATCATAGAGATGACAGGAATTGAAGTGAGAGCCAGTCTTCCGAGCCGTGTCGGCGCGGCGGCGGCGGCGCGCACAGCCGCCGATTTTCTCAAAATTTAGCCGCCGCCGCTAACACCGGCTGGTCGGCGGCTGTATTAAGAGCCGTCGGAGTCGGCTTAGCCGATATTTTCGTATGTATATATAGGATATTTTTGTATTTAAAAATTTTGCATCTCTGCAGCTATTGCAGAATATCGATTTTTTAAATTAACGATATTTTTTTTTGATAATAACGGTATTCGAAAGAATTTTTCTTAAGGTGCATTTAGATCACACGAACGCCCGAACAAAATGCCGTTCATTCGGTCAGTGTAAGCCGCCCGGTTTGCGATCTTCGGTTCGTAGCCGAATGTTTGCGAATAGACTTCGCAACTAAAATTGTGTTTTTTCGTGCGATCTAAATGCACCTTTACTGACGCGCGTGCTTTTGTGTTAAAAGGCTCTTTTAAAGTAAAATGTGAAAAAATTTAAATTCATCTCTCTAGTTAATCTCCGGGAGTTGATGATGGAATCTCCTTTTATCAATTAACACCCGCGCCATTGCTTCGATTTGGATTTGACAGCTTGCATCGCTTCACGGAGTTCACCAATTTGTATGAGCGTAATATTAGAGGCAGCCGATTTCAAGCCGTTTTTAATTTTTAGGCCGATAAAATATGTCGGCTTTAAGCCGGCTAGCCGCGCCGCCGACAACAAACGTCTCTTTAGCCGCCGCCGATAATTTACGGACGGCTTGGAACACTGGTGAGAGCATTATTCCTACTTGCCTCACCTGGTTTACTCACCGTGATTTAGAAGGATTGACGTAGCGAAGTATTCATTGGTTCCAGCCTTTAGTCGTTTTGCCGTCATAAGAAAAGTAATCATTGCAAAGTAACGATTGGTTGTACAAAACTGGCGTGAAACTCGGTTGAATTTCTAAATATATTTTTATGATAGATGGCCATGCCGTTTTTAGATTTTACACTGACCTAGGCATACCGAAATTTGAAGGTTTTTATATGAAAATGTAAATAAGCCAAGCATGGAGTTGCAAACTTTAATGTTTTTTTTAATGGATTTTCGGTGCAAAATTTTCAATCCCGTTTTCACTGCCGGAGTTCTTGTTAGCCCTTTGTCAGATATTTCGTCATGGAAATGATAGTGTGAACAGGCTCTTACGCATTATTACATAGGTACGCTTATCGAATCGAAAAGCAACAAACAGGTTGATAATTAAAATCGTCAGATATGTCAGAACAAGAAGTAAACATTTTTTGTCATATGAATTTTATGTTAAAGGTGTGTTTTTGTTGTTATATTCAGTGAATTGTCATTTTTTGGAGAAATATATACATTTAACTACTTCTGTTAGCTGTTTTCGTAATTTTTTATTGGGACCCTTTATAACCCTTTTTGAAATTTTTCAACGGTCACCCTGCCTGGCAGTACTGCTCGATAGTAGGATACTAAGGCAATTAATCCCGGGATCCCGAACGTTTTCTAAATCCCGGATTTTGAGTCCGGAATCCCGGGATTCAAAAAATTTAATTTTTATGCATTGTTTAAGATATTTTCGACGCTTTTCCACAAAAATACTGCAGTGCGTTTACTTTCAATCCAATTGGTAAACACAAAAAGCTCACTTTCGTAGACTTAGTGCTACACACACAAAAAACTAAGACAATTTTTGTCAATAACAGTGAACAAAACCATTTTATCGATCTTAATAAAATTTTTTCAAATTGAAACAATTTTGTCATTCGACAAAAAGGTAGATATAATTAATAAAATTATTTTGTTGACCGTTTGAGTGTTGTACTTTTGAATGGATTCAGCGTGGCAAAATAAATAATAAAGCAACTTAATTTAACACATAAATTACATTGTGCAACAATTTAAGGCAAATTTTTTAGGGCCACTACGAAATTTTTGTGGGATGATAGTATTTTATGTGACAGTAAAACCCTAGCTGGGTTTTGCTCCACCTCATCACAATTTTTTTTTAGACGTCATAATGCATTTTTACAGCTTTTCATTAGTAAAAACTGTTTAGCGGTTGAACCGATTTAGATAATCCCGTACTCTTTTTTTTTGTTGGAAAGGTAATTTCTTGATATTTCCTCCAGTTTTAAGGAATTGAAAATCGAACTAGTAGTTGTTTAGAAATCGGAATTTGAACGTTTTAATTTTTTTATATTTTTATTTATTTTTTATTTATTTATTTTTTTTTTTAAATTAAAAATTGCAACGTTAAAATTCCGATTTCTAAACAACCACTAGTTCGATTTTCAATTCCTTAAAACTGGAGGAAAGATCAAGAAATTACCTTTCCACCAGTTTTTTTCTTTAATCCCGGAAAAATCCCGGGATTGTAATTTCAAATCCCGAAATCCCGGGATTTTCAAAAACACTTCGGGATTGAATGCCTTATAGGATACACAATTCACAATAGGATACAGGGTTGTCTTTTCAAATTTAGATCGCACGAACGAACTCAACTTTAGTTGTGAAGTCTAATCGCAAACAAAATTCCGTTCGCACAACCGTTTACACTGCCTGAATATGTCCCTGAACAAGCTAAAGATCGCGAACCCAAGATCGCAAACCGGGAGTTTACACCAACCGAATGAACAACATTTTGTTCGCGAGTTCGTGCGATCTAAATCAGGGATGATTTTTTTGGAACAATTTCAAAGACAAAAGTACATTTGTGCTACATTGACATTATTTGTGCAATATATGCGAAGATATCAGATGAATAAAAAATTAATTAAATCAACTTAGAAAATATAATTTTATTTCTCAAATATTCTTGTTGTTCCAGCTCTAGAGAACTTGTCAAACCTCATTTAAAAAAGCTAAGAAATTGATAAGTAAATTTCCATATGTAAATTTTCTTTTACTCGTGTATACGGTACAATTTTTGTATCTTTTTTTACAGAAATGCGACATGGCCACTCTGTGAACTCTTTAGAAATTCGAAAGTTTTTCCAATTCATTTAGAAAAGTTGACAAAATTAGAGCACTAACCAAAATAGAAAGCAAAAGTGGATGAAAAACAGTGCCAGTGATCCAAAAGCAAAAACGCAATGCAAAGTTTTGCTTTGTCATCGGTCAATCAATTCTGTCCTAATACAATTTTGCAGAATAAAACCAAATTGACCGAATTTTTCTTTAGTCGTTTCTTTAGAGCCTGTAAAGAAGCTTAACGTTGCATTTATGTAACATTAAAAGTAAAAACTTAAAGTATGCTTACATATATTACAATATTTGTAAACTGTTTACGTTTTTGAATATTGATAAACTTTTCTGTTAATATTTAAAACCATTTTTAATTACAAAATCGGGACATTCATGTGTTGGTACTTTTTCGACCGATTTGGTACTATATTTTTTGATTTTTTGGACGAAATGGAACAACCCAAATATCATCCCTGATCTAAATGCACATTAAGTGCCAATTTCACTGAGTTAATTTAAGAATCTCACACGAAATAAAACATTTCATGTGAGAAAATATCTCACAACAAATCTCAGAGCAATTTAAAAATCTCACTTCTCATAAGCCATAAAAAATCTCAATATGAGATAAATCTCACAAATCTGGTAACCGTGAATTTATGTTGGGTTTAATTTAATTTTCATTCATGGCGATTTATCGCCCTTTTTGGCGACTTCGCAATCGATCGGGCGACGAATTTTAGGCCTGGGCGACATGACGATTTTGACGATTTTGCGGCGATTTCATTTTTATCTAACATTTTTTAAAATTTTTGTTGGCAAAATTTGCTTTTTTAAAATTTTTGTTGGCAAAATTTACTTTTCTCAAATTTTTCCTCAATAAATTAAAAATTAATCGATTAAATCGAACTAAAAAAAGGTTCTTATTCGTTTTTGGTTTTAAGAAATAAAATTGTTTAAAATGAAAATAAAAACTTTTTTTTTGTTTATTTATAAAATAACGAATATTTTTATTGGTATTGGATTCAGCGTACAATATTGAATCCAAAAAATAAATATACCTAAAACTAGAGCCCGACCGATTAATCGGCATCGGCTTCGGCCGTTATCGGCCGAAAATGCACATTCGGCTTCGGTTTTTCCAAAAAATGGCCGAAGTTTTGGCCGAAGCTTTTCCATTTTTTTTTCTTATTTTTGCGACACCGAAAACCATTGGAATTTCCAATGGGACATAAGAGGCCCACAAAACAAAAAATATGATTAAAATTGAACTTAGTAATCATCGAATATTGAGTGAATCTCGCCTCAAATTGAGTGGCACGGGGTTACAGCTGCCACAAAGTACATCCTTGGACATTTTCTGAAGGATTACTGAATATAGATTTGGAAGCTTAATACTCGCCCTGATGTCTATGTTAAAAGGAGTCCTGGTAATCTAAATGAAATTTCAAATATAGGGGTAGGAGGCTCACGGAAGAATTCTACCTTTTAGAAATGTGGCCCAAATTGCTGCGCCAACACATATGAAAAGTAGTTCTGGTGCTCAAATCCGGGACCGATTTTGGTAAAATTTTACATTTAAAGTTCAAAGCTTCACAGGTGGTATTTACCATCAACTAGAACATCCTTTGCTGACGGATTTGGGGAGTCCTTAACAGCTACTTAGATGGATTTATTCTTTGAAGAATTCTCTACCATTTTACTAATTTCCCATTTTTTTATGCTTTACTCCAAAAATTAAAAATTATTTTTAAAAAATCCAATTTTTCTTACACGGGATATATGGGATAATCCGAGGCTCCTGTTAGTTTTGACCTAGGAGGCCCAAATTTGTTTGTGAATTCTTTTGGTTACTTTTATTATTTGTTTAAATAAAATTTTAGTTCCTTAAAATAGGCTGCCAATTGACCTTCGGCATCGGCTTCGGCCTGAAAATGCTTATCGGTCGGGCTCTACCTAAAACTTTTAGGCTAAAAGTCTTTTTTTTATTTAACATTTTTTTTCTTTAAATTTGGCGAATCTGGGCGACTTTGGGCGACTTCAAAATGTGGAAATGGCGACGAGGTCCGAAAAATATCTGGCATCTCTGGTGGCACTCATGCATCCATTGCTCCGGGTGCTGTCAAAGTGTTGTTGTTTTCAGGGCAAAATTAAAAATGAATCCTTTTTGAGAATATTATTTCAAGAGTTGTTTTGATGCCAACTTCGAGCTGGGTCATGAGTCAAAATTGTGTTGCCTTCTAGCAAACTAACATTGTAACATTGTGAAATATTTTCTGACAGTCTAAATTTTTAATTTTGTCAAAAAAATGTGAAAAACAGTGCAAGTGATTGTGCAGATAATATAAATAATTTTCAAAGCAACCATTCCATTAAAAAATTATTTTCAAATAAAAAAAATTAATTAAAAAAAGTATTTAAAAGTTAGTAAGGATTTTTTTGGTTTCTGTGAAACCAAGACAAACAATAAAATCAAGCTTTAAAATGAGAAAAAATTCTTTTTAAATCAAAAATATTTGGACTCTTTAGTTGCCCCCTTTTTTGGTATGGTGCTTAGTACTCAAACGAAAGGTATTGATATAGAAACTACAAATATGTAAAAAGTTTTCATTTTTATTAACCCTATAAAGGAC
Organism: Heteromyza rotundicornis; assembly: GCA_951394025.1. Taxonomy (NCBI): domain Eukaryota; kingdom Metazoa; phylum Arthropoda; class Insecta; order Diptera; family Heleomyzidae; genus Heteromyza; species Heteromyza rotundicornis. The sequence goes on along the minus strand of OX596011.1, from coordinate 24,271,820 downwards.
AGATGCAAAGTACAAGTACAATTTTAAGATTCAATTTTTATCTTGCCTTTTTAGGTTAATAAAAATGCCAACTTTTTACATATTTGTAGTCTCTAGATCAATACCTTTCGTTTGAGTACTAAGCGCCATACCACAAAAGGGGGGCAATTGGAGGCAACTGATAAGGTCCGAATATTTTTGATTTTACAAAAAATTTTTCTCATTTTAAAGCTTATTTTTATTGTGTTTTGTTTGCCTTTTTTATAATTTTTTTTTTTTAAATAATTTTTTGTAATTTTAGAACTTTAAGATGAACAAAATATAACAAAAATTAAAGGGGGCCGACCCACCAAAATGCACATTTATGGTTTTTTTCTTGAATTTTTCTAGTTCTTAAACACATTTTTATTATTTAATTTTTTTTTTGTTCTACGTGGGGACCCATTTTTCCAAACTTTGGGGCTTTACAGGAACCCATAAAAATCAAATTTTTTTTCTGAAAATTTCACAGTTTGGTTCTCTCCCATAAAGGAACAAACTGCAGGGGCAGGTGTCAGCCGATGCGGCTTAGCCGGTCGCCTAAAAAACGGCTTGCGGCTAAGCCGAAAATCTCGATTTTTTTATTCGAATCTAATTTTTTTGTACGATTTCTATTAGTTTTTCGATCGGTTCGCTATCCTTCGGCTCAGTCAATATTTATCCATAAAGCACAAGCATTAAGATTTTCAAGTTACAGGATAATTTATTTTCGGATCAGCGAAAAGTGCAGAGCAAAATCTTAGCAGTGTTACAAAATAATGGCATAAAAAGTGACAATGGGCTGTTTTCAAACTTTTATTGGCTCTGAATGGTTATAAAAGGAATAACATTGTCTTTTTTTTAGCAGAATGGGGCGATCCTAATATTACAAACTACGAGATATTATGAAAGCATCCTTGTGAGAAAAGGATAAGGACATGAATAAGGACAAGGATAACGACCTTTTGGATTTTCTAGACATCCTTTGTGGATCTGCCAACGCTCTGAAATGGGTAAATTAACCCGAAACCCTTAATTTTAATTGCGGAAATTAATTTAAAGGAAATTTATTTTCTGCTTTTTAGTCGGTTTAAGGGTTATATTTTAAAAAACTTGTTTTTTACTGTTTTTTAAATGCTTATGCATATGCCAGCCGAAATGGAAATTCCATTTAGTTTTCGCTTCGATTTTTTACATATGGCAGGGGAAATTTGTTTTCGTCTGCACCGGCTTTAATAGAAAAATGTTCTTGTATTTTTTTTTCGAAAGTCGAGTTTTGTCGACTACTGATAAAAAATTAGTCAACTAGTCAAAAAATTACAAGATTTTTTAAAATTTTAAAAGTCGACTTTTTGCCTTCTCTATGTATTTCTAGTTCAAATAGTGAAATTTCGTGTAAAATACTGTCGATTTTGAGATTATGAAATAAACAGCAATATTTTTCAGTTTTCATGTGTACATCTTTTATTTTGTGTTAATTAAGCAATGGAACTCGCATTTGATGCAATACGTGGCCACAAATCGGCACACTCCTTAGCGACAGGGCCGGTAATGGCGGAACCTTTCATTTCGCCTTTATTATTAACTATGACCCCGGCATTATCTTCAAAATATATGAATACACCATCCCTCCTTCTGAACGGTTTTCTCTGTCGGATCACTACAGCTGGCATGACCTACAAAAGTAAAATTAAAATTAAAATTCAGCTAAATTATAATTAGAGATTGAATATTCAACAATTCTTGGAAATTCGCACAGAAAACAATTTGTACGAAGAACACACCATGCGCAATATCTATACCCTGTAGTAGTGACAAATGAAGTGTTAATTTCATTGATTTCCAGCCTAAAAAGTTCGAAAGTGTATGTTGTACAAATTAAGTGTTCGAATTATCTATTAAAATTTGTGTAGCACGGTGATGTATTTTCATATTTTATTATTCCAATTTATGAAGTACTAATCGAAGCTTCGTAAAAATTACGCGTAAAATTTTTTTGTTGATGTCAAATCTTTAATTGTGCTATATAATGAAAAATATGGGACGATAAGCTCTTAAATGTAGTATTTATTACTTATTTTCAAGAAGCGCGAATGGCAAAAATTGCATTAAAGGCCTGCGCACACAGAGGCGCTTATTTGCTATCTAATCTCAGAACCATTTTGATATTTAAAAAATCCAATTTTGAAAACGCAGTGTGCCTTACCAGGAATTTACTACGATTGTAGATCTACTACGAATTTGAAAAATTTTTCAAATCTACTCCGTCACTCCGCTAGTGCCAAGATCTACTACGACTTTTTTCAGACCAAAAGACCGCAGCGACACTAATTCATTGCATGAAAGTTTTACTTTTCTGAGTAAAAGAGACAATACTTATATTTATGCAAAAACGCTTTACACAAAACGAGAAATATGTTATTTCTCCAAAACGGAAAAAACAGCGTCTGCATACCGGGCTTAAAGCTTCGTTTCCAACTCTAATGGAACAACTCAAGAAAAATTTGGCGAAGCTTATTATGCTGTAAAATTAAAGCAGAATGAGTACCAGGACACCTTTAGTGAAAACGTCATATTTAAAAATTTTGCTACTTTTCGACCTTTATTCCTGGAGGATACAAATTTCTAATGAATTAAAAAAATTATAACGCACTTGTCAGCATAAAAATTGGGGATACAATAAGAAGAAAACGGCGCTAGCCGAATTTTTGTCTTATTAAATTTCAAAATGGGTTTTGGGAAAAATCTTAAAATCTGACAAGAGCTGAAAAAATCTGTAAAAAAAAAGATAAATCTGTAAATATAGTAACACTGCACAGCAGTAGATTTTGTTTGTTACATGGCAAAAGAAAGAAGGTAGTGCCGCTCTCAATTCTTAGCAGCCATCTTAACCACCTGACGTTTAAGCCGATTATGACATTTCGGGCTACCGGATTGTTGCGAAAAAAATCCAAAATTTCAAAATTTACTTTTTGCCAAAATTTAAATGGCAAGGGCCATTTCTTGCCTATAATCCATCCCAAAAATAAGTTTTGATGATAGTTTTGAAGATTCGAAAGCGACAAAGATGACATAGCACCAATTTTTTTTTTAAAAACGTTAAATGAGAAACTTTAAAACTTATTTTTTTGAAATAATTTGCATGTTACTACAGCCTACATCCATTAAACCTTTCAATTGTAGAGACATTAAAAATTTTATCCAGAAGATTTTAAGAAATTTTTAATTCCGAAAAATATTTCAAATATTTCTCAGCGGGTGGCAAAGCTGTTTGATTTGTTTCAAACAAACATACCTAAAAAAAATCGGCATTTTAATCAAAGTAAGTGACAGCGGCACTACCTTCTTTCTTTTGCCATGGTTTGTTATTTATTATATTTCTATGGAAATTTTTTATTTATTTTTATGGATACAGCAAAAAAGTTTTGTGTTTGTTATTTATTATATTGCTATGGAAACAGGCTGTATAAAAAGCTCTATTTTCGAAAAAAAACAATAGGGATGATTTTTACGAGGCCCTGTGTAACGGAATAAAAAAGTAAAGTGTAAAATTTTTAATTTCTTTTTTCAAGGCATTTGTTGTCAGAAAATTTCTTTATTTTACACTTTACTCCGATACACAGGGCCTCGTGAAAGGTCCTAATGATTTTTGGCAAAATTAATTTCGAAACAGCAAAGGCACGAATAACGCCTCTGTGTGCCTTACACTGTTTTTTTCTTGTTATTGAAATACATCTTTTCTACTAAAACAGGTTAAAAAAATAGGATAAAAACAAGTTTTTTTAAATATAACCCTTTAACCGACTAAAAAGCTGAAAATAAATTTCCTTTGAATTAATTTCAGCCATTTCGATTTGAAATTAATGGTTTTTTGAAGTCGGCAAAAACCATTAATTTTAAATCGAAATTGCTGAAATTAATTTAAAGGAAATTTATTTTCTGCTTTGTAGTCGGTTAAAGGGTTATATTTAAAAAAACTTGTTTTTACTCTTTTTTTATTTTTTTAAATTTTTTTCTCCCCCCCTTTTTTCCCTTTTTTACTCTTTTTCCCGAATGCGAACGTAAGTAAAAAATTTCAGCCTTGTAGCTTACAAAATACGAAAGTTAGAACTTTAAATTGGCTCCATTCCGCTCCCCTTTGCCCCCACACCCCCCTTTCCAAAGGGTATACAAAATCATTTTGTCAATAAGAACCCACATACCAAATTTCGTCATTGTAGCTTGAAAAAATCGGAAGTTATGCCATGTTTAAAAGAAGGGGTTCGAGTCCCCCCCACGGCCCCCTACGCCTCTGATGGACCCCAAAATTTAATAGAATGCATTGTCACCGGAGTTCTATCAGTGTTCCAAATTTCAGCTCTCGAGCTCATGTGGAAGTGTATGAAAAAGCTCGCCGCAGATTTGAGGATATATATATATATATATATATATATATAGTGCACCCAAAGCAAGTTAATATAAGGGTTATAAAAAGTAGCTGTACCCACTTCTTTTGTAAAAAAATTTTTTAGAAAAAATTATTAAAAACCCAAAAATAAAAAAAAATTTTCACTGTAGGACCTCTAAATATTAACCGATTGATGCCTACATTGCTTTATCTAGCATACATATGTACAGGAAAAAAATTGTATTGGTAGGGGCGGGAACTAAAACAGAGTTTCCGAAATAATCATGATTAAACACAAAATTTCTCAAACAAAATTTTTTTTTTGACTTTGCTAATAAATTAACGCTATTTATGCTGATGGGATTTTGACGTATTTTAGACCGTTGTTTTTGTTATCAAATTAGTTTTCTAGCCCGGTGAAAACACCCTATAACTCCTTGCAGGGTCATTTGCGGACCCCCCCTACCCATACAATTTTTTTCGTTTCTCGACCCCCCGATCAACTGGCTGAGATTTATTGTCTTGTTCAGGGACACCCTGTATGTGTGACCGCTAAACTCAAAAACTATCAAAGATATTGGGACCATTCCTTTTGCATCCGAAAACTTATTACTTGGAGATGGTTTGTACGCCAACAAATTTTCAGAAATCAAATCGGTGTGGTAGCCCCATGTGGAGTTAAAAATTGTACTATGTTACAACCAAAAACACGTTGCAACTTGTGGTTGTTTCCATACAAGCTGTACGTAATATAAAATATAAAATATAAAAAATATTTTTTTTTTTTTAATATGTTTTTTAATTAATTCTAGGTGGGCTTCGGTTGAAAATGGTTAATTATGGGTTTTTTCTCGTATTTTTCTAAAATCTAAAACGAACTTAAAATTTGTTTTCTTTTTTTCATACAAGTGTTAGACCGGTTTGGCCAACTTTAGGGCTTTTGCGGGCCGAGTTGTCGTTACCGGATCGGCTTGAAAATTAAAACTTAAGAGCTTTGGGTGTATTAGCATTATTTAAGCCACTTTCGAAACCGATCAACTTTGGACAGCTCTAATGTAGTTGGAAAAACAAATACATGGTATACAAATACAGTGTGATGTCGAACCAGTTGGAACCTTTCGAAGCTAATGACCTTAAAGGCCCGTAGAATACTTCACTATGTCAATCCTTCAAAGCAAATTACCCAGAAATTTCCATTGCTGCCAAATCACTGCGATACAGTCAGCGTACAAAAAGATGGACAAATTTTATGTTTTAACGGATTGACGACGTGAAGTATTCTATTTATTCTGAATCGGGATGCGCAAGCAATTCTAATTGGAAAGTCAAATCCAACAAATGAACAAATCGCACATTTGACTTTCGCTTCGTAGTAAGGTTCCTGCATTCCCCCCAAATTGAACGAAAAACTCACGAATCTTGAATCACATGACGACAATGGAGCACTTGTCGACAATCTTACCTTTTTCCTCAATTCTGGCTTTCCCTTTTTGACTGTAGCCACAAACATATCACCAACACCAGCTGCTGGCAGACGGTTCAAACGACCACGAATTCCATGGACAGCAATAACATACAGATTTTTAGCACCTAAAAAAAATACAAATTTTAATAAAACAAAAAATGATCAATGAGTTGTATTATAAGAATTACCTGTGTTATCGGCGCAGTTCATAACGGCGCCCACGGGCAAACCTAGCGAGATGCGGAACTTTCCTCCCGCGGTACCTCCACGACCTTTAATTAAAAAAATAATTCATTTATATTATTCATGTCGAAATGCTGTCCAATTTGGTTGAAAGATGTCATCATATTTAAAACAAATATACTGATAAATTTCGATTTAAAAAATTCTCACCTCTCTTCGACATTTTACTGCTGGTTCAGTTTGAAAAAGGAAGTCAAAAGAAAGAACGAAGAGAAGAAATCAAACACTTGATATCCGCGCAGTGCTACCAACTTACAAATAAATCCGATGCGGAATTCCACATTCATATTCCCCAGCGAACTTATAAGTGAAAACAAATTTATGAAAATACACCACATCAACATATTCCTCCGTCTACATTAGCGAGAAATTCACTCATACCATACATCACAAGCGAAAAATCGTAAGTGTAGACAACTTATGGTTAGAGACCGACCGAAATGTCTTTTTTTCATTTCGGCCGAAAATTTTAATTTTTTAAATTTTGGCCGAAACCGAAAAAATTGTGAATTTAAATATAATAAAGTTGTACATAATTAAGCGTATCAGTAGGCTGAAATCGATAATTTTAAGTTCAAATTATAAATTAAATGATTTTAGAAACAAATGCGTGAAAATCAATTGACGGGGCAGGGCTCTCACTTTCTTACAATAGTAGTAGAAAATATCTTGAGGGAAGTAGAATCGCGAGAGTAGCAGATCTACTCTGATAGGAGAAGAGTGAGAACGCTGCGAAGGGGTGAAGACGGTATGTAACATACAAATTTATCCACTTGGTTGTTCCTTATGTATTTTGCCACGTCAAATCCGAAAATAACAATGAACATTTTCGTGCATGCTGTAAAAATTTCATTAGTATTTTTGTATTCAGCGTGGCAAAATACATAAGAATTTGTCTATCAAGTATATTTATCACACAAAAAGTTCAGTTTTGTCGATCTGTGTAATCTTTGTTATTTATTTGTTACATTTTTGTATCAAACCGAAATTTTCGGCGGAAATATCGAAATTTCGTCCGAAAACGAAATTTGGCCGAAAACGATATTTTATTTTTCGGCCGAATCCGAAACACGGCCGAAACAGCTTTTTTAGTCCGAAAAGCCGAAAAACCGAAACCGAATTTCGGTCGGTCTCTACTTATGGTACATAATACGCGATACATGGTATGAAATATCATGTGCAAGTAATAGCATACCATTTTTAGCTGTAAAAGATTTTTTTCCACACAGACGTGGGAAAAATAAGAAGTAAAGAAAATAAATTATTGATGAAATAATAATTATAAAAATGAAGTAAAATATGGCCAAAAACGGAAGGAAATCGTATTCTTTACAAACACTTTGCACTAAAAAAAATTCTGCGATAACGGCTTTGCGTACCATGAAAAGTGACAGATCGCATGTGAGGAACCTATTTACACTATCATGTTCATGCCGCATGAAAATAACGTTTTACCGTTGCATGCCTGAGAATGCAGAAATTTTTTTATTGATTTGACAAATTTTGTACTGAAATGAAAATAATAAAGATTTTTTAATTGACAGTTTTTATATGAAAATGTAAATAAATGAAGCATTAAGCTTCCAATTTTTAAGTTTTTTGAGTGAATTTTCGGTTCAAAATTTCCTATCCCGTTTTCACTACCCCAGCCTCATCCGCTCTTTGTCAGATTTTTCGTCATGAACACGACAGTGTAAACTGGCTCTCAATAAGTTAATTTTAATTTTTTGCTTGTGATTATTAGCAGGGGTTAAGATGTTGGCGAAATCAACGGTCGGAAGAAAATGTGTTGGTCAGATGGTTTTTATTTTAGTATTTCCGACACGTTCATAATGTTTAATGAATTCAAAATGCTGGGTGCGGCATCCGTGCGAAGGTCATCTGGCCATAGTCCACGGCCCGATAAATGTTGGTCGTCCATGCGATCTTTGGTGCAATATTTTTATACCCCCACACTCACTGTGGCAGGGTATACTCACTTTGTCACAACGTTTGAAACGCCCATAAGGAGGCGTGTCCGGTATGGAAAAGTATATATATTCTTGATCAGCATCACCGCCGGAGTCAATTTAGCGATGTCCGTCTGTCTGTCCGTCTGTCCGTCCGCACGATAGTGGTCGCAGTTTTGGAGATATCGACTTGAAACTTTGGGTACATGTTTTTCTCTTGAATACTGAGATCAAGTTCGAGAATCAGCCAAATCGGATAAAAACTGGGCGTGGCTTCCATACACCGAAAAAAAAGGTAAACATTTTTCAAGTCTTTTTTATGGTTGTATTCGATTGGAAATGTTTAGAAACGTATTTTTGACATGGTCCGAGGTTCCGAAGCCACATATATAAGGGTCTAAATGGGGTCTTGAGACCAATTTTTTTTTTTTGTGGATTTGATTGGAAATTTTTAGAAATGGATTTTGGACATGGTCCGGGCTCCAAAACCACCTATAATTGGCTCAAAATAGGGTCTTGAGAAAACATTTTATGTTCGAGGTACTTCTTCCTACTGTGTGGGGGTATTTCAGCTTCGGTATAGCCGAAGATAGTCCACTCTCTAGTTTTTATATCAAAACGCACATTTTTAATGCAAAAAAAATAGATCTAAAAAAAATGTTCACAATTTCCATAATAACACTGAAATTCTCATTTATTTCACATTTCGTTTTCACATATTCTGTACTGTACCCTGAAACCCCCTTGGTGGTTTCGGTCGAAACCCTAAAAATAGCTGAAAACCTCTTTTTCGGCTAATATTGAAATACTATTATAGTGGTTATTTACCGCTTGTTGGAACATATAATTTCAGTTGACATAGCATCAGCTCTCTGTTGTCGCCTACGTCTGCTCTCTGTTGTCACAGCATCACTTTCTGACCTCTCAACATCAGCTGTTAGAATTGCTACCAATATATTTACGTTAGTCTTATATTTTGGTGTTGTGAGTCACAACACTAATTTGACTGAATTTGACGTCAATTTGACTGTTTTTGACGAATTTGAATGTAAATGACTGACAGTCAAATTCAGTCAAGAAGTCATTTTACATCTCTAGTTGTGACAACAAAGAATAGATGTTGCGACAACTACTTTCAGTTGCTGCAGCATCCACACAGTGTTACCATATTTTTTTCACCAAAATCTGTAATCTCCAAGAAAAAAATCTGTTGTATGAAATTGTCTTTAAATTCAGACCAATTGGTTAATATTAGTAATGGCATTTGACGTCAAATTTTATGAGACAAAAATTTGACGCGTCAAATTTGACGTCAAAAATTAGTCAAATGGACGGTTAATTTTAAATTCTTTTGAAAAAAATGTTGTTAATGTATAAAGTTGTATTGTTGGCTAATTTGGATCGGTTCTCTAGCATTTAAGAGCTTATCGTCCCATATTTTAAATAATATAGCACAATTAAAGATTTGACGTCAAATTTTAAGTCAACAAAAAAAAATTTTACAAGTAAAATTTTACGTCGCCATCACTTGTAAATATTATATACTTACAGTAACGGCCAGTTAATTAGGTACAGCCTACCTTAATAATTTTTATTGGCTTCCGAAATTTAAAGAATATGAACTTGGGTACCACTGAAAAAGTCCATTGGATACCGTTCTAATGAGTACGAGGAAATCATATTTAAAAATTGATCTACTTTTCGACCTTTTTACTGGAGGATATCCATTTCTGATGCAAAAATTCGCGCTTTTCAAACTTTGCACAAGTAATTTTTGTTATAAAAATGCTCCTAAATTTATAGAATTAAAAAAAGCAAACGCACTTGCCAGCATATAAATCGGAGATGCAAAAATAAGATTAAACCGAATTTTTTAGTTTCCAAACCGACAATCCTGTAAATTTCGTTTTCTATTTCAGAAAAAAACAGCGCTAGCCGAATTTTTTTCTTTATAAGAAAATGCAGCTTCTTTTGCAGTTATTTATTTTTTTTTTGCGACGAATGGCACGGCTTTCTTGCCTGCCCTTATTCTTTGTTTCGCTTAGCATGAAGGCTATAGCGCAAGTAATTCTAACAGTGACGTTCCTGGGGTGGGTGTCACCCAAATACCTCCCCCCTCCCATAAAAAAAGCTCATTTCGGTTTATAGCGTCAATGCATTACATTCATTTTTATTGCAGTTAAACAAACACTTAAATAATATTAAACATAACATAACATAAAAAAAACATAAATAACAAAAAAGTACCAAACAAAATTTTCCTTTTTTTTTAAACATTTGCTTTCTAGTTTAACAGAGAGAGATGACTTCGTCAAAATCAATACTTTGCACAAATTCATTTTCAATTGACAATATAGCAAGGTTAGTTACTCGTGCCTGTCCTTGCTATATCGTAAGCTTCAGCTTTGAAAAGCTTCGCTTACATGAGGGGACCGAAACGCAAACAGTAGGAAATAATTTTAGTGATAGGGAAATATTCGGCAACGTTTCTCAAAAATCCCATTCAACTATACGACAACTATTCGTTCAAATTGGGCTGATGCAAAATATTGGGGTAATGTGAACATACTATAAAGTTTATAGTACAACGTAGTTTGTAAATTTTTCGGTTAGCGCGGATCCCCCCCCCCCCCGCGTGCCCCCTAGGAACGCCACTGAATTCTAAAGATCGACATTTAGCTAAGCAAAAAGGACTTTCAGCTGTGTTGATTCTGCTAAGCATAAGGGCTGTAGCGGAGTATTTACACATTCAAGTAATCTTCGTTTCACTAAGAATGAAGCCTATAGCGCAAGTAATTCCAAAGATCGCACATTAAACTAAACAATATCAGTTACTCCAAAATAAATTTTTTATCGAGATATGAATACATTTTTAAAAAAATCAGAGTATATTTGAATTTTGTTTGTAAAAATCTGTAAAATCTGTTAAATTAATAAAAATTCTGTAGTTTCAGGGAGAAAATCTTAAAATCTGGCAGAGCTCAAAAGATCTGTAAAAAAAAGATAAGTCTGTAAATATGGTAACACTGCATCCACACTAAGGCATTCCATCCCGAAGTGTTTTTGAAAATCCCGGGATTTGAAATTACAATCCCGGGATTTGTTCGGGATTTTCGGGATTAAAGAAAAAACTGTTGCAACAATATTTAAAGCTTAATTTTATTTTAATTCAACGTAGAAATAATATTTAATAAATATTGCATTAAACAAAACAAAATTTTAAATAAATAAAGTCAAACAAAAAGTTATTAATTTTAAATTACTATGATCGAAAAAGTTTGATAATTTATGTGTTAAATTGAGTTGCTTTATTATTTATTTTGCCACGCTGAATCCATTCAAAAGTACAACACTCAAACGGTCAACAAAATAAAAAACATCATTGCCGCCAGCCAGTCTTGAACCTACGACCTCTGCAAATTGGAAATAAGAAATTCACACTGAACTATCACAGGCACAATTTTTCTCTGTCTAAACTGAAATCGCTAGGGACCTTGTAGGTCTATGCGTGGCTTCGGCCGGCCAGTCTAACATAACCTAACCTAACCTAAACTAGGCTTGTCACACACAGGGTTTTTGCCCGAAGACTCCGGGAATCTCAACGTTTCTCCGGTCTCCGGTTTTCTGAAAAATTTCTCCGGTTTTTTCATAACTTTAGTAATTTTTTATTTATTTTAAAATTAATGTCAAAATTTATTTTGATTGAACATTTCAAAATAAAATACGCATTCTTTCGTTCCAGTCACCCTATGTTATTTAGTTATTATTTATATCGTCGTTGTTCTGTGAAAAGTTACTAAGTCCAATTTAGAGCGAGATAGGTATGCTACGTTGGTGTTAGATACGATATCTACATTATGTCTTAACCGCCAAGCCATATGTATTATCAACCCGAAGATATAGAGAAATTCTATTCAGGAAAAGTGACTAAGTCCACAATATGTCACTTCTATTCAGGGCCGGCTCTAGGCATTTTGGCGCCCGGGGCAAATATTTCATTTGCCGCCTCTTCTAAGTAGTTAATATGGAAAATATTTGTATTTAGATTAAAGTTATTCAGTGCATTTATTTATGTAGATATTTTATAAGGCAAATGATCAACGGGGAAGATATTTCTAAGAACGACAATATTATAATATACATATGTATTATTGTTTTTGACAATATTTACACTATCAGTTCCATGACGAAAAATCTGACAAAGAGCTAATAAGAACTGCGGTAGTGAAAACGGGATAGAAAATTTTGCACCGAAAATCCATACAAAAAAACGTAAAAGGTGGCAACTCCATGCTTCGTTTATTTACATTTTCATAAAAAAAACTGTCAAATTTCGTCATGCCCATGTCAGTGTAAATTCTAAAAACGGCATGGCCATATGTCATGGGAATGACTGTGTAAATAGGCTCTTTGTATTGAAACAGCCTTTAATTAATACAAAAATTGCACTAATCAGAAAGCTCAAAATAATAAAGAATCTTAAGAGCTATGTAAACATTCGGAGTAATAGAACTGCAATTTACGGTGCAGGTGGTCGGATCCCCAGTACCGGCGGTAAGTGACGAGCGAACAGGTCACTTGGCGTCGTCATCCAGCGACTGTTCAGGTGGTACGGTGGGACATCAGGCTGTACTATCTACTAAAGTGACTGATACTGCGAAAACCGCGGGGCACGCCACTAGAGCTCCACTTTGTCGACAATCGGCAAGTGACTCTGAAGCGGCCTCCTGTAGCATTGGTTCTCGACTTCAGGGCCTTTGCATTGACAACGCTACCAGTGAGGAACATATGGTTCTCTCTCAGGCAAGCCACAGCAGTGCAATCGACTCCGACACATAGGCCCAATTGTTGCAGGAGGTTCCTCGGACGGTAGACGCACACCTTGAGGCGGAGACAGCCGCATCGAAGGCAAAAACCGCCGAACAGAAGGCCCAAGGGGGTTATAGGTGCTCCCTACAATACCTGAAGTCAATGGGCAAGAAAGACCAGTCAACGCTGTCGATTAGGGACAAGAAGCTGGTCGAGAAGCATAGGAAGAGCGTGAAAAAGTACGAACAAACACGCTCCAAATCCGAAGATGCCTCGACCACGCCTGCCGTCCGCTCTAATCCCGCTACCGCCGTCAGAAAAGACGACCACAAGCGCCCCCTATCAGAGCTGTTAAAAAGGGGGGACAGTAAGGTAGATGAGCCAAGCTGTTCTAAACGGCAGCTAGGATCTAGCGAGGCCAAGACGAAGAGGGCTAGATCTGGCGAAGAGGCACCGCGCACGTCGAAAAAAGCGAAACCCGCCACAAAAACGACGCCAGTGGAGTTGCAGATTGCAATCATCGATCGATCAGACCTGGACGGGAAGATTTCCCAGGCTAACTGGTTGATCGTTGAAGCGAAAATACTGCAGGCCATGATTGCGGGTGATGGAGACGACGACGAGCTCGACTTCAATGGGGCTGGCTGGTCGAAAGGCGTAAAGGTGGTTGACTGCGGAAACAGAAAGTCACTAGAATTTCTGTCTCGCGTAGTCAACGGCCTGGGCGCCATTTGGCCAGAAGCCCAATTGGAGATCGTGAGCAGAGCGGTGCTGCCACTGAGGAAACTCGTTTCCATATGGGTTCCCCCACCAGTGCCGGATAGTGACGACTCGATCCTGAAGCTCATCTCCAGACGGAATCGCGACCTGAGTGCCCAAAGCTGGAGAATTATCTCCTCAGCCACGAGCAAAAACGGGCCGGGCAAGGACTACCAGATCACTGTTGATCCCCAATCCTTCGCCCAGCTGCAGAAGAGCTCAGGAAGCATCAAATTCGGTCTGGGGACGCTGAAGGTAAGGCTCCATCAAAGCGCAGAACCACAGGCGGCTACGGGCGGTGGTGCAAATTAATTTGCACCACTGTAAAGTAGCTTCCAACGATCTGATGCTTTTCCTGGAGGATGGGGAGGTGGACGTGGACGTGGCCCTAATCCAAGAACCCTGGATCGTCAAGAATCAGATTCAAGGATTAAGGTCGACAAGGTACAAAACGTACTGTTCACATAGTGAAGGTAAACTCAGAACCTGCATTGTCACAAGAAAGAATTTTAATAACATTTTTCTTCTCTCACAGTATAGTAATGACGATCTGACGGTGGTAATATGCGAGCAACCGGCCGGGAAAAACATCATCCTGGCATCTGCCTATATGCCATACGAGGAGACGGAACCACCATCGACAGCCATCCGACAACTTGTCAGGTATGCCGGGTCACACGGATTGGCAATGGTAATGGGCTGTGATGCCAATGGGCATCACAGACAATGGGGAAGTACTGACATTAATACGAGAGGTGAGTCAATTTTTGAATTCATATTGAATACTAACCTAATAATTTGCAACAAGGGCGACACGCCAACGTTTCAAAATAGGGTTAGAGAAGAGGTAATAGACATAACACTATTAACAGAAAACAATAATATTGAGGTAGATAACTGGAGAGTGTCCGACAAATGCTCTTTCTCTGATCATAATCGGATTCTCTTCGATATTAATCTTTCCAAAGAGAAACCTAAGCCCTACAGAAACCCTCGGAGGACCGACTGGAACTTGTTCTCAACACTAGTCGCGAACGGATTTTCAAAGCTTCAAGCCTCCTTACAATCCACAGTGACTGGTGTTGACAGCAAAGTCGGAAATCTGACGACCATTCTGGAAAAAGCTTACAAGTCGTCATGTCCCATCAGTCGTCCCAGTTCAAAGCCAGGTAACTCCTGGTGGAGCACAGACCTACGACAACTAAGGGGCATAACAAGGAAACTATTCAATAAAGCCAAATTGAGTAGAAGTGAGGCCGACTGGCAAACGTATAAAGACAGTTTTAATGAATTTAAGAGACAAATAAGAACAGCCAAGAGGGAATCATGGCAACTCTTTTGTAGCTCCTTTGAAGATGTCAATGAGGCAGCTAGACTTCGAAAAGTACTATCCAAAGACCCTAATGTCCCGGGGTACCTAAAGAGGTCGGGCGGCTCATGGACTGAATCTAGTCAGGAGTCACTGGATCTGCTTACGGAAACTCACTTCCCTGATTGCACGGATGCTGGAAATCACAATCTGAACAGGTCACAGATAAGCAACGTGCTCGGAGACGAGTTACCATCAGTAATAACGGAAGAGAAAATAGCCTGGGCAGTAAAATCCTTCAGGCCCTACAAATCTGCGGGGCCCGATGGTATTTTCCCAGCCATGCTACACTACTCTTTAGAGCATATAGTACCACTTCTATTAGATATTTTCACGGAATGTCTGCAAGTAGGGTACATACCGATATTATGGAGGGAGGTTAGGGTAGCTTTCATTCCCAAAGCGGGGAAAGCGAGCCACACCGCTGCGAAAGATTTCAGACCGATCAGCCTCTCATCGTTCCTATTAAAAACGATGGAGAGACTGATTGATCTTTACCTGAGAGGTTCCATAAACCCACAACTTCTAAGCAAATCACAACATGCATACCAGAAAGGTAAATCTGTTGAGACCGCTCTCCATGAAGTTGTCGGTCATGTGGAACGTATACTACACATAAAAGAGTACACGTTAGCCGCATTCTTAGATATCGAAGGTGCTTTTAACAACGTAACAACAGAGGCCATTTTAAATGGTCTAGATGATGTATCTGTGCCACGTCCTATCCAACATTGGGTTCACAACATGCTAGAGACTAGAGTTATCAACTCAATGTGGGGTACGGGCACCGCCAGAAAATCCGTAACTAGAGGGACCCCACAGGGAGGAGTAATTTCCCCTATCCTGTGGGTTCTTGTAGTAAATAAAATCCTAAAATCATTTAACTCAAAGGGTATTAGAATTACTGCTTACGCTGATGACGTGTGCATACTGATTTCAGGCAAATTTTTGCCCACAATATCAGAACTCATGCAATCGGCCTTAAAAGAGATTTCAGACTGGACGAAACTAAACGGACTTGGAGTTAATCCCTCTAAGACAGAATTAGTACTGTTTACGAGAAAGACGAAAATTCCCTACTTCAGGTTACCACAACTAGAGGGAATTGAACTGAAACTATCTAATGAAGCTAAATACCTCGGCGTAATTCTGGACCACAAACTTACGTGGAAAAGAAACACAGAGGAGAGAATGAGAAAAGGACTCAACGCGTTCTACATTTGTAAAAGGACCTTTGGGAAAAGATGGGGGTTGCAACCACGAATCCTTCACTGGATGTATGCTGCAATAATACGCCCTATCCTCACCTATGGGTCGTTGGTGTGGTGGACCACTACTAATGTTGGAAGCCGCCTCGGACTCCTCACGAAAGTGCAATCGCTAGCCGGTAGATCGATTGCGGGAGCCGCAAGAAGCACACCAAGGGCGGGAATAGATATAATGCTAGGCCTGCCATCGGTAGACCTGTACATACAAAGCTGCTCCGCAAAAGGCGCCCTCAGATTGAGGGAGGCCGGCATGTGGAGACAAGCATCGTATGGACATGCCTCGATAATTAACGAAATCTGTAAGCTAGGAACAAGACACGAATCTGAAAGCCTAAGGGCACCGACAGACTACATCTGCCCTAGTTATGCATTTGATAGGTTCCAAAAATTATTCCCGGAAAGGGAAGATTGGGGCAACAGAACGGTGACGAACGTTGACGACACTGTCGTTTTCACGGATGGATCCAAAATGGATATAGGAACAGGTGCGGGTTTTTACTGTGAAGCGCTTGGCCTCCAAAAGTCCTTCAGACTGCCGGACGCTAGCAGCGTCTTCCAAGCTGAAATCTACGCGATAGAGAAAGCTGCTAGAGCCTTAGCCGATCAAAACATACGCACACAAAATGTAATGATCTGCATAGACAATAGGGCGGCCATACAAGCAATCACGTCGTACACTGTCAACTCGAAAGCAGTAAAGAGGTGTAGGGAAGCACTGCGAATCGTGCAGGGCCACCATCGGGTTACTCTCTGCTGGGTTCCCGGACATAGCGATATAGAAGGGAATGATAAGGCGGACGAGATGGCCAGGGGAGGCTCTGCTATGGAGATCAGTGCGGCCGACAACTCAATTCTGCAACCGATACGCAACCAATACGGAATAATTGACAGTATGGTAAATAGGGAAATAAACGATAAATGGGCCAATAGACAAGACTGCAAAACGTCTCGACTTCTATGGCCTAAATTGAACTCGAAAAGAACAGAGGAATTGCTATCCCTGGATAGGAAATCTCTTAGCATACTGACGGGGGTTATCACCGGACACTGTGCCATAGGATCCATGCTGGGGAAATGGCATATAGTAACCACAGATATATGTAGGAGCTGCGGAGATGAGTATGAACTAGAAACCATACAACATTTCCTCTGCCACTGTCCCGCTCTACAAACAAAGCGCCAACGAGCATTGGGCTCCCGGTTCTTTGAGAGCACAACAGAGCTGTCAGAGCATACAGTATCGGACCTTCTAAAGTTCATTCGAAGCACAAAATGGATCCTTGATGGACCAAACGTGCGCTGACACTATAGGAGGGAAATTGAGAAAGGGTCTCACATATACGCACACAAAATGTTAAACTTAAAAGGGATTCACAATGGGCCACAGATGGCCTCCGAGTGGAAATGGTACTCTTCTGTACCACACACCCTTATAACCTAACCTAAATAGAACTGCATGTTACATATTACAATGTTGACTTGACAGTCGGAGTTATTGTTTGGGTCTATGCTGACCGGTGGAGCTTCCTCGACGTGAATTGCCACAATGTTTGGGTTTATGCTGACCGGTGGAGAATCCTTGAAGTAATTTAGAAAAATGTTATTTTGTGGATGTTGGGTGTTCAATTGTCTGTCGAAAATGGTATTGAAGAACTTCGTAGCTACATTATTTCAAGAGTTATAGTATAAAATCGGCGTAAAGATGTCGCGGTATAAATTCGCGGCACAGTTGTTGTTGTTTTGTTGTATTGTTTGTTTTGTTATGTTTTTTGTTTCCCTTTTGTTCGGGGCGACGGGCGAACAAAATCGAAGGAACAAAATTTCACACGCACTAACCGAAAGAACGCACTGCACGATTTTATTGAATGTTAATTTTTTTTTATAAATATATTTGTTTTGCTTAATTTGCTAAGCAAAACAAATACGACACTCGCGGGCGAAATGCGGCCGGCGCGCGGAAGAAGAAAACTGAATATTTTGTTTGAGCTGTCAAAGTTCTCTTGCTTTCTTCTTCTTTCTTTCGCTTTTGCTTTCGTTAAGTTAGCTCAGTGAGCGGCGGCGATCCGATGAGGGTATTGCCAGCCTCGCCATTACAATAGTAAATTGTCAAAACCTGGACTAAAGCTTTTGTACTTTTTAAACCTGTTTGAGGGAGAGGAATTTGAGAACATTTATGCTTTCGCCTATACGTACATGAGTGCCGCCAAAATGTATATTTCATTTTGGTGGGTGCAGGGGGGTATATGTAAATTTGCCAAACACACCTAGAAAAATCTGAAGAGATTTTTCGCATATAGGTATGGGTAAAGCCCCGACTGCGGACACTGGTTTCTGCGTAAGCCGCACTCTATGTATGTGGGAAGATAAATGGAAAGTGAGTGTCATAGGCGCTCATATATTCTAATTTCGTTTAGTTCTTTTTGAGCAGGGTAGAAGGAGAGTGGCAAAAGCTTTGGTTTTTTTTCTTAAATTTAATTAAATTATTTGTTTCCAAAATTTGGATAATTTTCTTTTCTTTTTTTTTAAATTGTGTTTTTTTGAGTGGTGAAGTGGAGCTGTTGCCATCGTCGGACTGTGGCTGGAGGACAAGTGGTCCAAAGGGAGTATTCTTGCGCGCTGGTTTAGTTTTGCCAGCTAGTGTTTATTTTGCTTTATTTTATTTGTGGCAGTCGGCCATTTAGTGTTTTGAATTTGAGGAATTGAATAGAGTTGGACAGGTTGTGTTCGGTCGTGATTTATTTTGGTGAAGTGTTTCCGTCCAAGTAGTTTGCTTGGGATTTGTTTGGCCGTTTTCCCCCCTCTTCCTTATTCCTTTTTTTTGTTTGTGTCGTCCCGCATCAGAGCCAAGTTGTTGCTGGACATCGAATTTATCGAAGTCCAGCTGGTGAATAGGTTCTGCAAAGAATCGTGCGAGGGATTTCAGACAGGTTGGTCTGGTCCCGCAAATCAATTGCGTTTAAAGAAATAAAATTTTTGGTGTACGAATAATTTCTTTTGGGTGATTGTCGGTTTGTGTTGATTTTGAAAAAGGGTTTGTGTGCGGTATTATTTTCCTTGTGTCGGGAAAATTTCCGTTTCTTTTATATATAGTTATATATATACCTATATCTATATCTATTGCGGCAGTTTTTGTGTAGTTTTTAAAAGAAGTTTATTTATCAGGTTTTCGTGTGTTCGTGTTGTTCGTTCGTCCGGGGATACCATACCGCGAGGGTCGTCTTAAATCCCACGCTTCGCGACTGTGCTTTTCGGGCAAATAGGGAATTTAATTATCGCGTGGGGATTTTTGATTTTAGTTAGTTTAAATAAAGTTTAGTTAAAAATAGCGCGATAAGCTGGCGCCCAACGTGGGGCTATTTTGTTTAAAGTTTTTTTTAAATATTAACTTTTTTAAAATTTTTTTTTAATAAGTTTAAATTTTTTTTGTTGTATAATTTTTTTTGAAAATTGATTTTTTTTTGTAATATTTCTTTTTCTATTTTTCGGGTTTTTTTTAAATTAAATTTTTTTTTGATTTTAATAAATAATTTTTTTTGGTGGTGTTTTTAGTAGAGACCGACCGAAATTCGGTTTCGGTTTCGGTTTTTCGGCTTTTCGGCCAAAAAAAGCTGTTTCGGCCGTGTTTCGGATTCGGCCGAAAAATAAAATATCGCTTTCGGCCAAATTTCGTTTTCGGCCGAAATTCCAATATTTCCGCCGAAAATTTCTGTTTGATAGAAAAAGTAACAAATAAATAACAAAGATTACACTGATCGACAAAACTGAACGTTTTGTGTGTTAAATATACTTTATAGACAAATTCTTATGTATTTTGCCATGCTGGATACGAAAATAATAATAATGAAATTTTTACAGCACCAAAAATGCAACTTTTGTGGCGTTTGCAGAAAAATGGTGCGTGCTGGAAAAATTTAAAGTTTATTTTCGGATTTAGCGTATCAAAATACATAAGGAACAACCAAGTGGATAAAAGCGGTATGTAACACAAATTTAAGCATTGATCATAGTTTCGAAGAATCAGAAGCGACAAAGAAGACATGTCCTATTGGAGTAGATCTAATACTCTCGCAATGATTTATAAATTTCTACTCCTCTACTACGGTAGCAGATTTTTCTACTTCCCTCAAGATGTTTTCTACTACTATGGTAAGAAATCTACTCCTCAAAATATTATGTGAGTTTCATACAATGCAAAAGTACTATTCTTTCTACAAATCTGCTTCCCCGACAGAAATTTCTACGACTCGTAGAATTTCTAGTACTCTACGCATAAACCCATATCTACTCCCCTCTCTTGAAATCTACTACCCTGACAGTAATTTCTACTACTCTTGATTTCCACGCATTTGATAGTTTGCTTCTAAATTCATCTAATTCATTATCTGAACTTAAAATGATCGGCCCATATTCATAGTCAAATTAAGCTTCAACTTAACTTTAGTAATCTACTAAGTTGACACATAATACACTGAACTGGCAGCTACTAAGCTGGTTCTAAAGTTTAGCAGCTACTAAATTTGACTATGAATATGCGATCGATTTCAGCCTACTGATAATCTTAATTATGTCCCACTTTATTACATTAAATCTCACAATTGTTTCTTTTATTTTTTCGGTTTCGGCTTCGGTTTCGGCCGAAATTAAAAAAATGAAAATTCGGCCATTTCGGTTTCGGCCGAAAAAAAAAATAAAAAATTTCGGCCATTTCGGTTTCGGCCGAAATTAAAAATAGGGATTTCGGTCGGTCTCTAGTTTTTAGTGTTTTGTATATTTTTTTTTTATATTTTGACTAATTAATTTTTATTATTTATTTAGCTTTTTTTGAATTGGTCGGAGCAGCGGAGATCGCGACAGTTCGGTGAGTCCGTTCCATTTTATTTTTTTAAAATTTTTTTTTGTAATTTTTGGTGTTTGGTGGTGTTGTCCGCCTTTTTGCCAATTACTGGTTTGTTTTTTTCATTTTTTTTTCAATTTGATTTTATTTATTTAAATTTTTATTTTTTTTAATTCTGTGAGCGTGGTACGCTGGTTTATTTTTATATATGAATTTTTTTTTGGATTAATGTTTTTAAATTTTGGTAATTTTTTTTTGAGTTTTTTTAATAATTTTTTTTAATGACCAGTTTTAGGCTTTGTTGTTTGAGGGCATGTTAAGGTTTCAGGGTATTGTAAATTTGTCCAAGTGGGATTTAAAGTTTACCGGTCAGAGAGAGGATATATCTCTGCATGCCTTCCTGGAGCGAGTAGACGAGCTTTGTGGCGCTCGTGGGGTCAGTGAGGACCAGTTGTTTAGAGGGGCAGTAGATTTATTTTCGGATAGTGCTTTGATTTGGTTCCGTGATGCCCGAAGGTATGTTTCCAGCTGGCGAGAATTGGTCGTTCAGCTGAAGTTAGAGTTTCTGGCCCATAATTATGATGACCTCTTGTTAGACGAAATTAGGAAAAGGACTCAAGGTGGGGCTGAGTCCATAGGCATTTATGTAGCGGTTATGAGGGGTCTGTTCCGTCGTCTGTCCGAGTCCTTGCCGGAGAAGCGTATGTTGGGTCTGGTCAGGGCTAATTTGTGTCCTTTTTATCAGACTCAGCTGGGCTTGGCTGAGCCTGAGAGTCTTTCAGAGTTGGTTTCCTTGGGTCGGAAACTGGAGGCTGTGCGGGCGAATGTGGAAGCATTCGTGCCGCCGCCCAGCAGCCGGTCCAAGGACTTGCTGGAGCCAGACTTGGCATACGTTTCGGCCGAGCCGGAAGTGGTTGCAGTCAGGGCTCCGCTGCGCAATCTTAGATGGGAGCGGAGAATTAGGGCACCTCAACGGGCTAGGCGTCCGTTCAGGTGCTTTAACTGCAAGAAGTTTGGGCATGTTTCGGTAAACTGCCGAAAGGCGGTTATTTGCCGCGGCTGCGGGCGGCCTGGCGTGATGAAGCGTGATTGCCCCCGATGCTCTCAGAGAGCAGGGCAATTACAGGAGCGCTCGGACAGGGAGGCGGCCCCGAGAGCGGCTCCGAGGGCCCGCGAAGAGTCGGGAAATGGGGAGCGAGCTCTTGTGGAAGCAGGGCAAGAAGTTCGCTGGCTAGGGAAAGTAGTGGTAGGCCTCAGAGGCAACGTCCGTCCGAAATTTGTTTGAGTTTTTCTCTTTCAGGTAGAGAATTGGATAATAGGCCATATTTAGGTGTTAAAATTTTTGGAGTGCGTATGTTAGGGCTTTTAGATTCGGGGGCCACCAGGACGATTCTTGGTAGGCCAGGCTGGGACACATTAAAGTCCTGGGGGATACGTTTATTGGCGTCTGCGGTCAGCAAGGTTGCGCTTGCTGATGGTGAAGAAGTTCCGGTTAGGGGGGTAGTTTCGGTCCCTTTCGAGGTAGAGGGCAAGTCGGTCCTCGTTGAATGCCTCGTAATACCGGATTTACCCCAACCATTGATTCTTGGAGTAGACTTTTGGTCTAAGGCCGGTGTAGTGCCAGATTTGGCCAAGAATCAGTGGAGGTTTTCCGACCAAGTCGAGGTCTCGTCAGTAGCGGCGATAGTTGATAGGTCTTCGTTGTCAACTAGGGAAAAATCGGTTCTTGAGGAGTTTGTTGCAGATGTTTTTAGGTCTATGCCTGAGGGACTTGGTTGTACACATTTGGTCGAACATCGGATTCGTACAAAGCCAAATGTGGAACCAGTCAAGCAGCGATACTATCCGGTATCGCCCGCTATTCAGAGGCGCATAGATGAGGAAATAGAGGATATGTTAGGAAAGGGTGTGATTGAGATTTCTCACAGCCCTTGGGCATCACCGGTTGTGATGATTAGGAAAAAGGATGGGAGTTATAGATTTTGTGTCGACTATAGGACACTGAATAAAAATACGGATCGAGATAGTTACCCCCTCCCTTATATTTCGGCTACTTTAGATAAGCTAAAGGACGCCAAATATCTCTCTAGTTTGGATATAAAATCCGCTTATTGGCAGATCCCAGTAGAGAAGGAGTCTAGGGCCTGCACGGCATTTACAGTTCCGGGTAGGGGGCTCTACCAGTTCAAGCGCATGCCTTATGGCCTGCACAATGCGCCTGCAACTTGGCAGAGATTTATAGATGAGGTCCTTGGGGCTGACTTGGAACCCCATGTTTTCGTGTATTTGGACGATATTATTATTGTTACAAATACATTTGATAAGCATGTTGAGGTTCTGAAGGAGGTCCTGAGGAGGATTTGTTCGGCAGGGCTTAGATTGAATAGGGAAAAATGTAATTTTTGTCTTTCTTCGCTACGGTATCTAGGTTATGTTGTTGATCGACAGGGCTTGCATGTTGACCCCGAAAAAGTTGAGGCAATGCTGAAAATTCCAGCGCCCAAAAATGTAAGGGAAGTCAGGTCGTTTGTTGGCACCATTTCTTGGTATCGTAGGTTTGTTTCGAATTTCGCTGATTTGGTTAAGCCTCTAACTGATCTTCTAAAGAAGAAGAACAGGTTTAGATGGTCGCCGGAGTGCGAGGACAGCTTTTTGAAGGCCAAGGAGCGTCTAGTGACGGCGCCGGTCCTGAGCTGTCCTGATTTCGAACGACCCTTCGTAGTTCAAACTGATGCTTCCGATTTTGGAATAGGTGCCGTTTTGACACAGCAGTTTGATGAAGGGGAGAAGGTCATTTCATATTTGAGCAGGTCGTTGAGTAGGTGCGAGAGGAATTATTCCACTACCGAGAAGGAGTGTTTGGCTGTTTTGTGGGCAGTTGAGAAGTTGAGGCCATACATCGAAGGGGTCAGGTTCACAGTGGTGACCGACCATTATTCGTTGGTATGGCTCAACAATTTGAAAGATCCTTGCGGTAGGTTGGCTAGGTGGGCTTTAAAGCTCCAGCAATACGATTATGAAATCATACATCGTAAGGGAAAAGATCATGTTGTGCCCGACATGCTTTCTAGAGGTGTTCCAGTCGTAGGGGAGGTAGATGGGCGTGTTAGAGACCCATGGTTAGGAAAGTGGAGGATAAACCACTCGATTACCCAGCTTGGAGAATTGAAAATGGGGTGTTATATAAACACATGAAGGCAGGGACAAATAGTTTGTTTAGTGCTGGGTACGAGTGGAAGAGAGTTGTGGGCAAGAGTGATAGGCGCAGTATTTTATTCGAGTGTCACGATAATCCATTATCGGGGCACATGGGCGTTAGGAAAACATACGCTAGGGTAATTGAGAAATATTATTGGCCGAAAATGAAGGCAGAGATAGCTAGATATATTAAAGGTTGTCAGGTTTGCCAGAGGGTGAAACCTGACAACAATAAGCCAGCTGGTTGTATGGTAGAGAGGACAAAGAAGTTAGAACCTTGGGAAATGATCTGCGTAGATCTGGTGGGACCCTTGGTGAAGTCTAGTCGGGGATTTTGTTATATTTTAACGGTGGTTGACTACTTCACCAAATTCCCATTGTTGTTTCCGTTGCGAAATGCAACGGCAAAGAGTGTTTGCAAGGAGTTGGAAGACAATGTTTTCCTGCTCTTTGGAGTTCCGAGGTCCATTGTGTGCGACAATGGGCCACAGTTTCGCAGCAAGGAGCTGCAGAGTTTATGCGCGTCGTATGGTGTACAGATGCGGTACACTGCACACTATCATCCGCAGGCCAATCCGGCCGAGCGGATCAACCAAATAATTAAGACCACTTTGAGAGCATATATTTCAGAAAACCATCGGACATGGGATTCTCATCTCTCAAAGGTGGCGTGCTGCATTCGAACATCGCAGCATGAGGTTTTGGGAGCGTCTCCATACTTCGTGAATTTTGGCCGAAATATGGCGGTCAGGGGTGATAGAGATTATAGACGAGTGGGAGACTCAGACCAACCGGACAGTAGTAGTGAGGACCGGGCCAAGTTAATGGCAGACTTGAGGGAAGACATACGGAAGAAGTTAGAAATGGCAAGTGCCAAGACAGCAAAGACTTACAATCTCAGACGTAGAGATGTACAGTATTTACCGCACGAGTTAGTATGGAGACGTAATTTTGTTTTGTCCGATGCTGCAAACTATTTTGCAGCGAAGTTAGCTCCGAAATTTGTTGGACCGTTTAGGGTTAAAAAGAGGGTGTCTCCGTGGACATATGTTTTGGAAGACGAAGACGGACGAGAAAAGGGGACATGGCATGTGCAGGACCTTAGGCCGCACATCGACTCAGGGTGATTTTCTCCGGTTAGATTCGAAAGTTGGCTGGTCTCAGGAGACCAAGCAACTTTCGCGGAGGTGGGGTTGTCGCGGTATAAATTCGCGGCACAGTTGTTGTTGTTTTGTTGTATTGTTTGTTTTGTTATGTTTTTTGTTTCCCTTTTGTTCGGGGCGACGGGCGAACAAAATCGAAGGAACAAAATTTCACACGCACTAACCGAAAGAACGCACTGCACGATTTTATTGAATGTTAATTTTTTTTTATAAATATATTTGTTTTGCTTAATTTGCTAAGCAAAACAAATACGACACCCGCGGGCGAAATGCGGCCGGCGCGCGGAAGAAGAAAACTGAATATTTTGTTTGAGCTGTCAAAGTTCTCTTGCTTTCTTCTCCTTTCTTTCGCTTTTGCTTTCGTTAAGTTAGCTCAGTGAGCGGCGGCGATCCGATGAGGGTATTGCCAGCCTCGCCATTACAATAGTAAATTGTCAAAACCTGGACTAAAGCTTTTGTACTTTTTAAACCTGTTTGAGGGAGAGGAATTTGAGAACATTTATGCTTTCGCCTATACGTACATGAGTGCCGCCAAAATGTATATTTCATTTTGGTGGGTGCAGGGGGGTATATGTAAATTTGCCAAACACACCTAGAAAAATCTGAAGAGATTTTTCGCATATAGGTATGGGTAAAGCCCCGACTGCGGACACTGGTTTCTGCGTAAGCCGCACTCTATGTATGTGGGAAGATAAATGGAAAGTGAGCGTCATAGGCGCTCATATATTCTAATTTCGTTTAGTTCTTTTTGAGCAGGGTAGAAGGAGAGTGGCAAAAGCTTTGGTTTTTTTTCTTAAATTTAATTAAATTATTTGTTTCCAAAATTTGGATAATTTTCTTTTCTTTTTTTTTAAATTGTGTTTTTTTGAGTGGTGAAGTGGAGCTGTTGCCATCGTCGGACTGTGGCTGGAGGACAAGTGGTCCAAAGGGAGTATTCTTGCGCGCTGGTTTAGTTTTGCCAGCTAGTGTTTATTTTGCTTTATTTTATTTGTGGCAGTCGGCCATTTAGTGTTTTGAATTTGAGGAATTGAATAGAGTTGGACAGGTTGTGT
The DNA here is from genome assembly GCA_951394025.1 of Heteromyza rotundicornis. NCBI lineage: Eukaryota > Metazoa > Arthropoda > Insecta > Diptera > Heleomyzidae > Heteromyza > Heteromyza rotundicornis. Next base: position 24,245,327 of record OX596011.1, on the reverse strand, counting down.
TCGGTCGTGATTTATTTTGGTGAAGTGTTTCCGTCCAAGTAGTTTGCTTGGGATTTGTTTGGCCGTTTTCCCCCCTCTTCCTTATTCCTTTTTTTTGTTTGTGTCGTCCCGCATCAGAGCCAAGTTGTTGCTGGACATCGAATTTTATCGAAGTCCAGCTGGTGAATAGATTCTGCAAAGAATCGTGCGAGGGATTTCAGACAGGTTGGTCTGGTCCCGCAAATCAATTGCGTTTAAAGAAATAAAATTGTTGGTGTACGAATAATTTCTTTTGGGTGATTGTCGGTTTGTGTTGATTTTGAAAAAGGGTTTGTGTGCGGTATTATTTTCCTTGTGTCGGGAAAATTTCCGTTTCTTTTATATATAGTTATATATATACCTATATCTATATCTATTGCGGCAGTTTTTGTGTAGTTTTTAAAAGAAGTTTATTTATCAGGTTTTCGTGTGTTCGTGTTGTTCGTTCGTCCGGGGATACCATACCGCGAGGGTCGTCTTAAATCCCACGCTTCGCGACTGTGCTTTTCGGGCAAATAGGGAATTTAATTATCGCGTGGGGATTTTTGATTTTAGTTAGTTTAAATAAAGTTTAGTTAAAAATAGCGCGATAAAGACCGGATTTCGCATTTCTGCAATTACTCAAGAAACCTGACGTAATGGCGAAAAACTGAGAACGCCATTGTGCTAAGCATGGTCCATTTCTATATAGAAACTATATGAGAATATAAAAGTAAAACCATGTCGGCCTGTGTTATGTATGAACTTTTTTACTTACTTTTTGAACCCGAGCTTTTTTTTTTGTTCCGAAGTGCGCACCCGGACTCTTTTTTTCGTTTGTTTGGATAAATTTTGCTATTTTTTCTTTTTGTTTTGTTTGTTTATACATAAATTTTATGCAATTTGATGACCACTATTTATTGAGGTATTGGTTTGGTTTTGACAACAGGGACATTTTGCAGTTTTTTTGCTTAAAAGGGAGGAAGGTCTTTTCTTATTCGTATGCAGAAAAAAAATGAATTTTTCCAACGTCCATCACTTACAATAAAAGTTCTGTCTGCTTTCTTTTTTATTATAAATAAAAAATTTTAAAATAAATTAAAATAAAAAAATATAAATTAAATCAACTTTAAATGCCGCCCTTGGAGCCGGCCTCTTTTGCCCCCCCTGGGGCCGGCCTGCACTCACAGACCCTTTTTTCGATCGATTTCAGCCCTCTATATGCAAATTTAACTTTAAAATAATGCTAAAAATTGTTATAGAAAGCGAAGATTTGTGTATGAAAAAATTTATTTATAATCATAAGGCATACAAATTTGATTTTTTTTTAAAAGCTGTGTTGTACTTAATGAACCGATTTTCTCTGGCCTTGCCCCGAATCGATATACCCAGCTTGGTCTTCTCTTGTAACCTTTTCAGGGAAGCAGGGTGGGCCCGACTTATATGCTGCTTCAAGTTATTGAAACTTGATATATGCATTTTTATTTGCACAGCCTTTGGCCTGCACAACTTGCACAAAAAAGAAAAATTGTTTCCGTCCTTGCTTTTAAATAAAAACATTTCATTCAAGTGGGGAAATGGATTCTGATCGACAGCAATTATTTGTACTTCACTTTCACTTTCCGACGACATGTAGCGGCATTGAATTTTTAATAAAACAAAAAAAATGAAAACTTTGTAAAAATTTTACAAAACGAATTTACCGACGCGCTTTTTTTGATTTTCACTACGCACCCAGAGTTCCAAGTTGATTGGAAAATGTCGGGGGCGGCTAAACAGTTTCGCGCTGACCATAATCGGCTTCAATCGACGTGCGAACAAATCGATGTCAATATCGGTTGAGCCGACAAAATTGACTCATTATTTCGCCGCCGACCAAGCCGATACATTTGACGGCGGGTTAGGCACGCCGTCTCGACTTGGAACTTTAAATTTTTTTCAACAACACGAAAGAGTTCTGTGTTTACAATTTTTCAACTGTGTGGCTAGGTAGATTATTAAAAATAGTATGATTTCTTAATTTTTACCTTTTTTTTTACATTCAACAATAAAAAAATTTTTTTCGTTTCAAAGTTAACTAATGCTAGTTAATCGAAGAAATTTAATCTAACTAAATGAAAAAGTTAATGGTTTTCGAAATTAACTGAAACGTTAAAAGTTAACCAAAAATTTAACTTCGTTAATTAACTAGTTAATGCCCAGCTTTGTTAAGTGCATAAACTAATTTATATAAAATACGCATGAATTGTCCGATCTTTATAATTTTGGGCTTACAGGATAGCAAAAGGCCGCCACTAACACCTCTCATCAAAAAATGGTCAAGAAATTGCAGTTGGGTGAGCGAAAGTGGGTAATTCCATTTATAGGGGACTTAGTAACTTTTCACTGAGCGCAATATTGAAAAAAGAAAAGAAAGCTGTGCAACATCCGCGGGACTGGTCCGAACTTTATGATTTTGGGCTTAAACCATAGATGGAATTAAAAATAAACTAGTGTTAATATGTAATAATTTAGTGTAATAATACAGATAATTCCACTTTAAAATACAATTGTGCCTGTGAAAAGAACGATTATAAATATAAGCTAAAAGCATTAGAAAAGGAAATTTGATTACATTTTCAATGAGCCCATAAGTATATTTCTATTTTATTGAAAAAGTATTCACAAAAACCTAAAAACAAAAATTTGTATCAATAAAAAAATGTATAGGTGGCGAATTGGCCATAAGTGCATATACCATTTTTCGTGATATTTTTCGGTCCTCGACCATCTCGATTGTAACAACATGTATAATATTAATGTTAATTTTTATTTATTCAACTACAGCTTATTTCGTGCACCCTACACACAGAAAAAGTCGGTAAATCTAACCCAAAAAGGGGGTTAAAAACGCTCCAAAACTTCAATGTTGTACGTTTCACCGATGAGAGATGGTAAATTTATTCCACAATTCCACTATTTTATGTCGAATTTTGAAGATTTATTTTAACAATTTTGTTTCGGTTAAATCAACCTATTAAAAACGGTTAATAAATTCAGGTTTTTCATACATTTGGAAAAATTTTACGTTTTTTCTGTGTAAATGTGTATATATTTATGGTTTTCTCAAATTTAATAATGTGAATATTTGGTATCATTGGGAAGGTCTAACCTTTACAACTAGGTGCTGTAAGAGAATTGGCCACATATTTCATCCAAAAACCGCCCATTCGATTAGACCTTTCCATTATTAAATTTGCGACAAACCATAAATATATACACATTTAGGGTGCACGAAATAAGCTGTAAGCCACTGTAAAAATGTGAAGCATAAATTTATTATTATTATTTTATTTTTGTTTGTTTCAACCTTTTTTTTACCCTACACCTCATGAGGTGTGGGTATATTGACTTTGGCCTGATGTTTGTAACACCAAGAAGGACGTGTCCGGTATGGAAAAGTATATATATTCTTGATCAGCGTCACCTCCTGAGTTGATTTAGCCCTATCAGTCTGTCCGTCTATCCGTCTGTCCGTCCTCTTTTCTTGTAAACACGATTGTAGAAGCTAGAAGAAAGCTAGGGATCATAAATTTTTAGGCCCTAGAAGGGGCGGAATCGGTCGACTGCCACGCGTACCTCCCATATAAGTGAAAATCGTATTTTTACCGAAATTTTGTATAGTGAGGTTTTCGGGGTCGCTGATTTCGAATTTGATTTCGGAATTTCAAAATTCAAGATGACGGAACCAATATGGCGTCCGGAATTTTAAGATTTCATCAAAACAGTATGAAATTTTGTATAGGGGGGTTTTTGGGGTCGCTGATTTCGAATTTGATGTCGCATTTTTAAAATTCAAGATGGCGGATCCAATTTGGCCCAGTAGGTGAAGATATACCCTTCAAAGGTCGGCTTGCCCGACTGAAACTTACTCACTTGTTTTTATTCAAAATTGTCTCTAAATAAAATATTTTTTTTATGCTTGGCTTCATAAAAAAACCATATTTTTTAATGTTTTTTTTAAATCTCCGGTTTTGAGCTTCTCCAAGTGTGGCAAGCCTAATTCTAATAATTTTACAACATAACAAACTTCGCCAAATTGTTCTTGAGTCGTTTCTTTAAGGTAGGAAACGAAGCTTTAAGCCTTGTATACAGATGCGAAGGAATTCTGTTTTGGAGCAATAACATGATTCTTTTTTGACAATTTTTTTTTTTGTTTTTGAATTTTGCAAATAAAATTAAATGAAAATGTAAAAAAAAAATATTGTGAGTTATTGTGCGGCTAATAGAAAGTAGGGCGATTCATGTAAAGTGGGTAACCCCTCGGAAACGATTCAGTTGTGCTGATGAGCAGTCAAAATATATGAAATTTGAGTGTTCTTTTAAGCAACTGCGCGTTTTCGAGGGGTTTCACACTTTAAATGAATACCCTTATTGTTTTCAAAGCAACATAAGGGTCATTCCAACATAAAAGCAACTCTTTTTTTCGCTTTTCTGCATATACTAGCCGGAATGGAAATTTCGTTTGTTTTCCGCTACGTTGTTTTTACATAGGTTTGCTTACTTTTCGCACTTTAAAATGCATAAATATAAGTATTGTCTCCTTTCCTCGGCAAAAAGAAAGAAAAAAAAGCGACGGTGCGTTTTTTGATCTGAAAAAAATCATAGTAGATCTTTGCTTAAGAGGAATGACGGTGTAGATTTGAAAATTTTTTTCAAAATCGTAGTAGATCTACTACGCTCGTAGTAAAGTCCGAACCCTGGTCCACACTAACCATTGCAATGATGTATTTAATTTTTTATAAAAATTTGTCGAAAATATGGATGAAAAATTAAAAAAAAATTCGAAAATATGGATGAAAAATTAAAATGTGGAAAATATGGATTAATGCCTGAAAATGCGAAAAATATGGATTTAAATAAATATAAAAATTAGCACTGGTTGTAAATTTTTATTTCGTTACCAAAAATATTTTTTGGTAATTGTTTAACCTTTTTTTTAGAAAAGTTCACAAAATAAAAACTGGCACCAATCGGCCTTGTATAGGATTGGAAGCTTTATTTAAATTATCACTTCACTTTCGCAAAATTCAAATTTTTCATAGTTTTAGTAATTTTTTGTGAATTTAAAAAATTTTTGGCATCAGTTTTTTGATTAAACATTTGAAAATAAAATGAATGTGTATTCGAGTCACCCTATGTTATTTAATTATTATTTATTTATTTTTTTTATTTGGTGATTTGCTTTGGACAGTTGTCCGGTTGGCAGGGTATGGCCAGGTAGGTTAATTATTATTTCGATGATTTCAATTATTTCGACCGGTCCTTTCCTATGATACCCAATATTCACATTATTAAATTTGAGACAAACCATAAATATATGGTGCAGGAAATAAGCTGTAAGCCACTGCACTATGGTTCCTGTGACCAGGTTTTCTTTTAAGTTTAGATTTTAAAATTTTTGTTTGTACTTTCTCTCACTAGATACTCTGGGCATCAACACTGCAAATTTTGTTTGTGGTTTAAGTGTGAAACCGTTATTTTATGAGCAAGGCAAGTTGACACTTTTGAGAAAAAATAGTTAAACATTTACATTTAGTGTTATTTAAAAAGACTTAAAGATGAATATTTTCCAAAGTAAGTGAAATCTATTAAAAAATAATGATGGAAATGAACAATGAAGGTAATGTTTACTTAATGTATTTTCCATGTTAATTTTCTACTTTTTGTAGAGCTGGAGTAAAATGGCCACGTTTGGACGGCTTCATATTATCTAACAATAAAATTACACTGCACTATTTTGCACTTTTTGAATAATCCACATTTTTCTCAGTTAACTTCAGTGTGCGATTCGCTGATGTATTCGATATTTGGAAATATGTGCCCAACTATTTCGTGGAAGAAATAATTGAATTATTTGTTACACAAATACATTAAAAATTATGTTTTCAAAACGTCTCTCCTTAACAGAAAAATCCAGACGGGTATGCAGATCAATTATTGAAAAGTGGCAGGAGAGCCATTGACGATTAGATTTATTTCTTAATCCAAACGTGATATGGATTTTAACAAAAATGATATGGATTTTAATCACCGTGAGGAATTACTCAACAACTTAGAGTAACAAACTTGATAAATTGATAATATTTTTATACCCCCACACTCACTGTGGCAGGGTATACTAACTTTGTCACAACGTTTGTAACGCCCATAAGGAGGCGTGTCCGGTATGGAAAAGTATATATATTCTTGATCAGCATCACCGCCGGAGTCAATTTAGCGATGTCCGTCTGTCTGTCCGTCTGTCCGTCCGTCCGCACGATAGCGGTCGCAGTTTTGGAGATATCGACTTGAAACTTTGGGTACATGTTTTTCTCGTGAATACTGAGATCAAGTTCGTGAATCAGCCAAATCGGATAAAAACTGGGCGTGGCTCCCATACACCGAAAAAAAAGGTTAACATTTTTCAAGTCTTTTTTATGGTTGTATTCGATTGAAAATGTTTAGAAACGTATTTTTGACATGGTCCGAGGTTCCTAAACCACATATATAAGGGTCAAAATGGGGTCTTGAGACCAATTTTTTTTTTCGGTGAATTTGATTGGAAATGTTTAGAAATGGATTTTGGACATGGTCCGGGCTCCAAAACCACCTTTAATTGGCTCAAAATAGGGTCTTGAGACCACATTTTTTTATGTTCGAGGTACTTCTTCATACTGTGTGGGGGTATTTCAGCTTCGGTATAGCCGAAGATAGTCCACTCTCTAGTTTTTTCATATTATTGCTAATAATTTGGAATAAATTAATACACATTTTTAACACTGTTATGAATAAATCTACAACATTTTAACACTTACATTGCCGTTAATAAAATTTCCGAACCCAAAAACCCCTGTATATCAACTTTCGTAAAGATAAAATAAGATTTTGAAATTTCGGCCGCTTGAAAATTGTCTCCAATTAAAAAGGCCAAGCCTAGAAAAAAAATTATTTATTTAATTATTTTATTTTGAAAATCTCCGGTTATGGGCTTCTCCAAGTGTGGCAAGCCTAACCTTAACTGAAATATATATGAAGCTGAAAAAAAACAACGTTTTTTTGTGATTTTTTTTTAGATGCGAAAACTTTAGTTTACATTTTCAGAAGAAAAAAATCAACGCTTGCTGAGCAATCTATAATTGAAATTTCCATTCTATTTTTAGATTTGAAAACTTAAATTTATAAGACTCGCTGAGCAATATACAAACATTTAGACGCTTGTGAAAAAGGACGAAAATAGACGAGTCGGTTAGAGCGCCTTCCAAACTCCAGAGGTTCCCGGTTCGAATTCCGGCAAAACTTAATTTGTGGAAAAGTTGTTACAAAAGATTCTAAGGAAATTGGCAAATAAAAAAATTAATTAAAGTAAAAAAAAAATAAGATAAAAAAAGTGCAAATAAATAAAAAAAAAAAAAAATTTTTTTTTTGCAATTGAAATAAATAAAAAAATTTAATATTTCCATATTAAATTCTAATATTTCCATATTTAATACAATTTTAAATACGCGCATATTTAATTTACTTAAAAATAGCTTAGGCTATCAAATACGCTTATAATTGAATTAAATACGTTTTCATTTGATTTCACTATTTTTTTCCCTCAGTGTACGCTATGCATTTAAGGGTTAATGTTTAACATTTCAACAAATTAAAAAAAAAATTAAAGAGCTTTGATTGTTGATATTAGGGCGATTCATTCGGACACGATTCAGTTGTACAGATGAGCAGACAAAACATATGAAATTTGACAGTTATTTTAAGCAATAGCGCGTTTTCGAGGGGTTTTCCTTTTTATAACCCTTATATTAACTTGCTTTGGCTTGACTATATATATATATATATATATATTTATATATATATAGAGATAGAGAGCTGAAATTTGGAACACTGATAGAACTCCGGTGACAATGCATTCTATTAAATTTTGGGGTCCATCAGAGGCGTAGGAGGACTCAAACCCCTTTTTCTTAAACATGGCATAACTTCCGATTCCTTCGAGCTACAATGACAAATAAAATTTTACACGCTTTGATGGGGGTGTGGTGATAAAGGGGAGGGGGATGGAGCCTTTTTAAAGTTCGGGATGGACTAACGTTGGCATTTTTTAAGCTACAGGACTAAAATTTTGTACTTAGGTTCGCATTCCGGAAAAAAAAGGGGGGGACAAAAGGGGGTGGGATTTTTTTTAAAAAAGGGGTAAACAATTTTTTTTAAAAAAAGAAGAATATGAAAAAGATTAAAAAACAAGTTTTTCAAAATATAACCCTTTAACCGACTAAAAAGCAGAAAATAAATTCCCTTTAAATTAATTTCCCCAATTTCGATTAAAAATTAAGGGTTTTTGGCTGGTTTGTTCCTAATGTCAGATTTTGAAGTGGCCAAAAAACCCTTAATTTTTAATTGAAATTGGGGAAATTAATTTAAATGGAATTTATTTTCTGCTTTTTAGTCGGTTAAAGGGTAATATTTTAAAAAACTTGTTTTTTACTCTTTTTTATTAAATGAATACCCTTATTATATAATTAAGCCACACTGAACACTTTTTTCCAGCACGTCATAGTAGTATTTACTTCGAAAGTGACTCCTAACAAATTTAGATTGCAAAACAAAATGTTCCAAAAAGTTATTTCTAAATATTCTTTATGATTTTTTCAATATCAACAAAAGTGTACATTTTTGCCGATGTCCGTCCATTTTGTTCATAAAAAAATATACATTATTGTCAATATTCAATCATAAAAATTATTTGGAAAGAACTTTTGCAATCACTTGTGTATTAGGTTTGATAGGAGGAAAAAAACTGAGGACGCCATTGTGTTCCGTGTGGCTTAATAATAAAAGAGCAACAATCAAATCTCTGAAATTCTTTTGGCTGTTGTTCAGTACAATTATTAAAAAAATGTTCATCAAATAAAACTACTGCAAGCAGTGTTGCCATCGATTTGAAAAAAATATGTCACTTCCATTTCGAAAATATGTCAAGTGACATAATCCTTCCATTTCGAAAATATATCACGTGTCATAATCAATGACAACTATTTTTATAAAACCATATTTTAAACATGATTTCTTAGAATCTATAATATCGATACCTTAAAGCAAAATTATACTATGTCCGTTTTTTTCAAAATTGAGTTTTTGACACTTTTGGAATCCTGAAAATAAGCTGCATCGAATAGGCTTTTGTGGTTTGTGAAAAAATTACCGTAAATGGTTAAAAAAAGGAAATAAGTAAGATTTATGTCCACAGTTGGATTTATTTCGTGTGCACAAACGCGCAATGTAAAAATTTTGAGTTATAAGAAAAGGTTATTGTATTAGATTTTTGAACCATGAAAATTCCCTTCATTTTAATTTTCAAACGGTGAAATTTAATTGTTTGGTATGAAAATATATCAACTCCATGTAGTGTTTCAAGCAATACATTTTTTTTGGTTTGTATATTGATAAATAAACAAATTCAATTTCAAAGATTACAGTAATACTATGTCCCGAAAATCTCCCCTGCAAAGCATTATAGAAGAAATTTTGTTTTCGAGAAAAATTAGTTTGCTTGGAAATTGTTTGAACTAATCAAATTTTAGCAATACTGGCAAAAACAAGTATGCGGATAGTAAGATCGCTTCATGGGATAAATGTTTTTTTATTTGTTTTTATGGAAATAAAAATACAGAATTACAAAGCAACAACACATTATACGTGTTTGAAATGTTTTTGTGAAGCTTTTTCGATTTCAAAATATTCTACACATTCCAAAATAAAAATGCATTTTAAAACTATTGTTTAACTCAAAAGGAAGGGTGCATACACAAAAGAAAGAAAGATATTAATATAAAGGTTTTATTTTCTATATGATACGAAAATACATATATAAAGGGTTGTACCGAAGGTACAATTAATTAAGGTAAAAAACTGAAGGTAATATAACGAACTACAAAAGTGACTTAAGGCACGATTTTATGTTATTTCTACTATATATACAAAGGGTTGGATCTTACGTTAAAGGATCCAAATATGGGTTGATGTAGATCAGCAAACTGGTGTAGATATGGATGATTCGTTGGTAGTCTTCCTTCTGGCACCAAGATGTCTGCTTTTGTGTGTTGTCGTAAAACGAGTAAAAGTTGTATATGGCCTTTCCCGAGGGGCCGAGGGTTGATCGTTGAAGGCTTTCGCTAGCGCCAACCGTTTCATGGCGGCGTAAAGATGAACCTGACAAAGAGGATTAAGGTGCTGCCAGAGCAGGGTTGAATTTTAGCTTTCGGCTTAAACAACCATAATGTTTTTCTTTTTTATTTTTGATAATGAAAATTTATTGATATACAATTTCAGAGTAATTATAAAACGATAATGTTTTTCTTTTTTGTAACATTGGGAAAAAGCATACATATAATGCATTTTTCTATTTTATATCTTCGCGATGGTAACAGATTTTGGAAAAGGGAAAAGTTTTGATGCAGAACTATCAAATGGACATTGGAGATTCAGAAAATGCATCCATTATATGACTACGATCTGTTTTTTCATAGCAGGGGAGAAATTGTTGGACTTAGTATAGTTGTGCCTCTTATCACTCAAAGCAATGAAAATTTGTATGAAAACAAATTTGAATGTCACAGAAGAAGACCATTTAAATTAAAACCATGCCTAGTCTTCATTCAAACTTTTTTTCAACACTCCAAAGATTGATGAAGCTACAAAAGTACGGTAATGGACCCAGAATACAGAGCTGCAATAATAAAGATAAATGAATTTCAAAACTTGTTTTTCGTTTTCTACAGTTTTGGAAAAATGGACATAGGATGGTGGTGCTTTAAGGTATCCATCTGGAAAACAAAAGTTAGAATAAGGGACAAGTCGACATATAAAGAGTCATACACAATAATTTATCATGGTTTGGAAGCAAAACCCAACCACAAAGAGTTGTACAATTTTCAGAATACAAAGTGCATTTGGATATTACTTCTCAGCTCTAAACTTTTTTGCCATTTGGGTCACACTCAAAGTTATTAATATAATACAAAATATTTTCGGCAGGTAAAAAATATGTAACTTTTTTGTCAGCATAATTTTATTTTAAATTATGTCACGACTAAAAATTTGATGTCATTGGTGACATCAATTATGTTACGAAGATCATTTGCACCAACTCGCGAACTCGCCCTATTAGGTAATAACTTATAAGATTAATGTATATTAGTTTTACGATTTCTGGCAAATTCTCGAATGAGATCATTATAATTTTAGTTGCTGCACATTTCACTTTCTATTGAGAGCATTGCCAGGCCTGACAATCTATCTTGTCCCATCGTCGATCTAAAATAGTTTTCAATTAACTTCTATTTGGAAAGCTTCTCCTCTAGCCACTTTTACTGGTAGAGTTAAAAGGATTAGAAGAGCAATGACGACGATAAAACTCCTGTGCCGTTTAACCGTCATTTTATTTTACACTAGCTTATACCCACAGCTTCGCTCGCAATAATTTTGTAATTTTATGTTATCGTAGAAATGTTATATGTATTATTTAAGCAACTGAAATAAAAATAAAGTCAACCCTCTGCTCTTTCACCTCCCAGCACCAAATCCAGAATTTCAGCGAAATCCCTTGAATAGGACCCGAGTTACAAAGCTTTAAAAATGTTAGGGCGTGGCAGTGGGCTGATCTTAAATTTCAATAGTCAACCCTCTGCCCATTCACCTCCCAGCATCAAATCCAAAATTTCACTGAAATCCCTTGAATAGGACCCGAATAACAAAGCTTTTAAAATTTTAAGGCGTGGCAGTGGGCGGACTGCAAATTTTCAGAATCAACATATTACCAATTCATTACCCAAAACCACATATAAAATTTCAATAAAATCGGTTAAACACTGCATGAATTATAGCATTTTAGAATAATATTTGACACGCCCACCTCGAACGCCCAAAGTTAATGAAATGGCATATAACCTATATCGGTCAAGTATTTCTTGAGTTATAAGGGAACAAACATACATACATACAAACATACATACATACATACATACATACTCACGAAGAGTTTTATATAAGTAAAGATAAAAAGTATAAAGCATATCTGTGGACATTTGACAAAATATTTCCCAATTACTTTTTTCACCTAAGAGCAATGGTTTTTTTATAAAATACTAGTTTAATACCCCGGCGTTGCTCGGACTTATACTTATAGTAGTGAAAGTAAACCTTTCCGTGAACCCCTAAAACACCAGAGCATATCACAAAAATTTGCAGAACTATAGGTTCAGCGGTTTGGGCTGGGCGGTGATGAGTCAGTCTATCACCAATCATTAAATCAATCGGGACAAACACTTTTATATTTGTAATTGCGTGACGCCTGATTTGAAGTTCTCATTTGTACAAATTATTTTTTAATCAAAATTTGTTTGTTTCGTTTAGTTTATTTTGTCAAAAGCTTGACCATTGTCCAATTTTACTCATTGAAATACACTTTTGTAATAAGAAGCATAATACCACGTGTACCGGAATGCATCCCAGATCTATTTTGAAGTAATACTTAAATTGTAAGAGTGGTACCCCGCTTCTTTGACCATTCATAAACCTTCCCGAGCTCACAAATAATGGTATGGTGTTTGTATGGTTCTGATACGTTCAGTGGTTTAGCCGTGATTTTCACTCATACATACGCACCAACGTTTTTATATAGATTAAACAAAATTACCAAGATGTTTTGTCAAATGTATGTTTTGAAAAAATTTAGCTTGTACCACACAAGTGGTTTTGTCAAAATAGTTTTGAATGAAAAAGAATTTAATTTTCGTCACTTATGTCAAGTTAAGTGGTTTTGTTAAGGGGGAATTTTTAATTTCGCCTTTGACAAAATAACGTCTTTCGAAATAAAAGGTTTTGTGAAAAGTAAATGGGCTTGCGTTAAATGGAGAGAGGTTGGTTTGGTAAATAGATGTAACAACTTTTTCCATTGAATAATTGTAACTTTTTAGCCTGTTCGATAAAAGCTGTTTTATCAAATGCTATTTTGAAAAAAAAAATGGAAAGAGGTTCCATTCGGGTTTGAGACGTTGTCTAGAGCCCTTGTGTTTCGGCTTGCGCTTATTTAATAAAAAAACCCATTTTGTTTTGAAAAAAATTAAAATTTTACAAGAATACCACACCATTTGTGGTACAGCCATCACCAGCATAAATTAAATAAAATAAATTAATTCGCGTCTGATAATCCATAAAAATAAAAAGGAGCAAAGAACTTAAAAATATGGAGTCCCCCGAGGTGGGGGTGCAGCCGGCAGGTGCTGCGACGGTCAGGAGATCTCAAAGATGTAGAGATTCATCGAGGGAACCGAAAAAAACAAAACTCACTGAAGAAAATAAGGAAAAACATCAAAAAACAAACGCAGGTAATACAAAACCAAAATTTTATTTTTATTTATCTGGATACGATAAACCAAGGAGAGCGCAAAGCGATAAATGCGATTGCGGTAACGAAACTTACCTTGAACTGCAAATACAAAACATCTCTGAAATTTTAAAAATAGGTTTTGGAAGATGTAAAATTGTATTTAAAAAAAAGCAAAATCCGCAAACGACGTCTTAGAAATCGAAGAATTTAAAAAGAGGGGTTACGAACCTAAAATATTCAGTCAAATGCGGTGATAGCAGCAAAGCAGTGTGTGTGAATTGCAAACAAACGCATATTGCAACAGATAAAAATTGCCCAGCACGCGAGAAAGCATTTGCAATTCAAAAAGTGATGACCCTTGAAAATCTTTGAGTAAAAGAGGCCAGAAACAAATTCGCGGGATTATTTGGGAACAGATTCGCAAATCTAACCGATGTAGATGAATTCCCAGAGTTGAATGTTAAAAATAAAGAAAAAAGCAAAATGATTAATAATAGTCAATAGTCCAATTCGCAGATGACTTTTTTATCGTATGCTCCGGTACGGACTTCGACACAACGAAAATTACACTCACTAACAAAATTGATGAGTTCAAAAATCACTGTTCGGATTTAGACTTAACCATAAATTTGCGAAAATCGCGCTCAGTAAATTTTGCAAGAATAAGAAAACCGCTCAACGTTTCAATTAACAACACAACAATCGAACAAGAAACAAATATCAAATATTTGGGTAGAGTCATTTCCACCAATAACTCTGGTGAAATGCGACCGGCGCGGGGAAGAAGACAACTTAATATTTTGTTTGTGCTGTCAAAGTTCTCTTGCTTTCTTTTCCTTTCTTTCCCTTTTGCTTTCGTTAAGTTAGCTAAGTGACTAGCCTGGACTAGCTTTTGTACTCTTTGAACCTGTTTGAGGGAGGGGAACCTGTCGACAAAGTGAGTATTTTCATTTTGGTGGGTGCGGGGGTGTATATGTAAATTGGCCAAACACACTCTAGAAAATCTGAGAAGATCTTTCACATATAGGTGTGGGTAAAGTCCCGACTGCGAATGCCGGCTTCTGCGTAGGTCGCGCTCATGTGTGGGGGGGGAGATGTTGGAGAAATGGAAAGTAAGCGCCATATATGCGTTCATATAGACAGGTTCTTTAGTTCTTTTTGAGCAGGGAAGAAGGAAAGTGCAAAAGTTTTAGATTTTTAATTTAATTTGATTTTGAATAATTTGTTGAAAAAAATGTTGGATAGTTTTCTTTCTTTTTTATAACCCTTATATTAACTTGCTTTGGGTGGACTATATATATATATATATACTAGCTGTAACATACCCGGCGTTGCACGGGTTGTATAAAATTAATAGGAATTTGCGACAACTTCAATGGACGCTGTAGTTGATGGGTAATTCCCCCCGTGAAACTTGGTGCCAGTTGTAATCCCACCCGGCATGATTCACCCAAAAAATGTCCAAGGACGCACTTGGTGGCAGCTGTAATCTTACCCGGTGTGATTCACCCAAAAAAGATCCAAGGAGTCACTTGGTGGCAGCTGTAATCCCACCCGGTATGATTCAACCAAAAAATGGCCAAGCAAGCACTTGGTGGCAGTTGTAATCCCACCCGGTATGATTCACCCAAAAAAGGTCCAAGGAATCACTTGGAGCCAGTTGTAATCCCACCCAGTATGATTCACCCAAAAAAGGTCCAAGGAATCACTTGGTACCAGTTGTAGTCCCACCCGGTATGACCCACCCAAAAAATGTCCATGCAAGTACTTGGTGGCAGCTGTAATCCCACCCGTTATGATTCACTCAAAAAATGTGCAAGGACGCAAGTCCTATTGCAAATTCCAATACTAACACAATTTTACCTTAAAATTTCAATAAAATCAGTAAAGTAAAGTAAACGGATGCAAATAGGATGCGAGAAGAGGAAAATGCGAAAGAAACGATGCAAGAATTGAGAGATTATACGCAAAATCAAGAAGCAATCAAGGCATGCAGTAGGTTTTGAAAAAACCAGCGATGCTGAGAAACTACTACAAAATATCAACATTGGATACGGTTTTCTAGCCCACATCACATCTAAACGGTCTTACTGATTTTCTTGAGACTTGAATGTAAAATTGTGTAATTTATGGAATTTCCAATAAGACATAAGAGGCCCACAAGACAAAAAATTTTAATACTCGCCCTGATGACTATGTTAAAAGGAGTCCTGGTAAACTGTATGAAATTTCAAATATAGGGGTAGGAGGCTCACGGAAGGATTCTACCTTTTAGAAATGTAGCCCAAATTGCTGCGCCAACATATATGAAAAGTAGTTCTGGTGCTCAAAGCTTCACAGGTGGTATTTACCATCAACTAGAACATCCTTTGCTGACGGATTTGGGGAGTCCTTAAAAAACAGCTACTTAGATGGATTTATTCTTTGAAGAATTCTCTACCATTTCTACTGAATTCCCATTATTTTGCTTTACTCCAAATTTTAAAAAATTATTTTAAAAAAATCTCCTGTTAGTTTTGACCTAGGAGGCCCAAATTTGTTTGTGAATTCTTTTGGTTACATTTATTATTTGTTTAAATACAATTTTAGTTCCTTAAAAAACTAAATTCGAATTTGAATGAAAATACACGAAAAAACAAGTTTTTAATGGTTTTTTATTTAAGTATCTGCTTCGGCTGTTAATTGACCTAATCGGCATCGGCTTCGGCCTGAAAATGCTTATCGGTCGGGCTCTAAACACGAACAGCAATCATCGCCCAATAATAATAGCATTATTTGAGAAATTCAAAATCAACTCAAAAAGCTTCAAAACGCTGACGATGAAAGTACTCCCAAACATAAACTCAATGAGCTTTAACAATTTAGAAGAGTTTAACAAATCTATTAGGAATATTTTGAAAAAAATACTATTACTATTAATGGAAAAAAACAATATCAACCAAAACCGTGGTGGAACGCTGAAATTGCGAGACTATTTCGAAAACGCAACAACGCAAGAGCAATATACAGCAAAACCAAATCCTTTGTAAACCACACTAAGCTAGCGGAAGCGGAAACAGATCTAAAAACAAAAATTGCAGAAAGGAAAAAAGAAAATTTTCAAAAATTATTAGAGGAAGTTTCAAGTCCAAATAGCATACAAGAGATGTGGAGAAAAATAAACAACCTGAAATATGAATGTACAAAAAAACAAACAATAGTTGGGACGATACCCAAAAAAGACAATTCCTTAATTTCATTTCAGCCAGAAATAGCAATGTACAACATCAGACAACATTGTATACACAAAACGATCAACAGGACAATACAATCATAACATAATTTAATTTTGACAATTTTACGGATTTCCTAAATTTTCGAAAACCACACTCTGCGAAGGGATGCGATAACATTTCGTACCAAATGATATCGGCGGAGGGGAAAGAGGCACTTTTCTAGAGCCCGACCGATTAATCGGCTTCGGCATCGGCTTCGGCCGTTATCGGCCAAAATGCACATTCGGATTCGGCTTCGGTTTTTCCAAAAAAATGGCCGAAGTTTTGGCCGAAGCTTTTCAACTTTTTTTTCTTTATTTGCGACACTGAAAACCAAAACTAATTTTTTACGATACGATTTTCTAGCCCACATCATATCTAAACGGTCTTACTGATTTTCTTGAGACTTGAATGTAAAATATTGAGTGAATCTCGCCTCAAATTGCGTTACAGCTGCCACAAAGTACATCCGTGGAAATTTTCTGGGTGGATTACTGAATTTTAAATATAGATTTAGAAGCTTACAACTTGCCCTGATGTCTATATTAAAAGGAGTCCTGGTAAACTGTATGAAATTTCAAATATAGGAGTAGGAGGCTCACGGAAAGATTCTACCTTTTAGAAATGTAGCCCAAATTGCTGCGCCAACATATATGAAAAGCAGTTCTGGTGCTGAAATCCGGGACCAATTTTGGTAAAATTTTACATTTAAAGTTCAAAGCTTCACAGGTGGTTTTTACCATCAACTAGAACAGCCTTTGCCCATCACCTGACGCATTTGGGGAGTCCTTAAAAAACAGCTACTTAGTAGGATTTATTCTTTGAAGAATTCTCTACCATTTCTACTAAATTCCCATTATTTTAAGCTTTACTCCAAATTTAAAAAAATCCAATTTTACTTACACGGGATATATGGGATAATCCAAGCCTCCTGTTAGTTTTGACCTAGGAGGCCCAAATTTGTTTGTGAATTCTTTTGGTTACTTTTATTATTTGTTTAAATACATTTTTAGTTCCTTAAAAAACTAAATGTGTATTTATATACTCGACAGTTTGTATTTATATTGTGCAGTTTAATGGAATTTGAATGAAAATACACGAAAAAACAAGTTTTTAAAGGGTTTTTATTAAAGTATCGGCTTCGGCTTCTGTATAGGCCTTCGGCGTCAGCCGAAGTAATAGGCTGCCAATTGACCTTCGGCATCGGTTTCGGCTTCGGCCTGAAAATGCTTATCGGTCGTGCTCTACACTTTTCAAAGCCCTCGAGGAGGTGTGGAGGATAGGAGAAATTCCAAATAAATGGAGAAAAATCAAAATCGTACCAATTCCAAAGAAAGAATGTGACCTAGCAATAATAACCAACTACAGACCGATATTTTTACTACCAACTTCCTTTAAAATAATAGAAGGCATGTTAAAATTAAATATGGAAAATTTTACCGAAGTAGCAAACATATTACCAAATAGATCGTATGCGTTCAGAAAATACCATTAAACTGCACAATGTATAAACGACCCTTTAAATTTCGTTTACTTGAAAAGGAAAGAATCATTACTTGTGGTGGCGGCATGTATTGACATTGAAAAGGCTTATGACTCGGTAAATATTGATAAATTATACAACATCTTGCAAGTTATGGGTTTCAACTCTGCTGTAACGTATTGTATTTATAACTTTTTAAAAAACAGAATGCTGGTTTTAGGAAGCCAAATCGCAACGTCAAACAAGGGTTTTGTACAAGGAAGCGGACTGAGTCCACTGCTATTCAACCTATACACAACACATTTACACGAAATTTCTAATGAGGAATGCATGCTATTCCAATTCGCAGATGACTTTTTTATCGTATGCTCCGGTACGGACTTCGACACAACGAAAATTACACTCACTAACAAAATTGATGAGTTCAAAAATCACTGTTCGGATTTAGACTTAACCATAAATTTGCGAAAATCGCGCTCAGTCCATTTTGCAAGAATAAGAAAACCGCTCAACGTTTCAATTAACAACACAACAATCGAACAAGAAACAAATATCAAATATTTGGGTAGAGTCATTTCCACCAATAACTCCTACAATCACACGTCAATTTCATTTTGGACAAAGTCAACAGAACGTGCAAGCTTGAAAATTATCAGTGTGTCGCGGTATAAAATGGCGACACGATTGTTGTTGTTTTTATTGGTTGTTTGTTTGTTCTTGTTGTTATGTTTCCCTTTTGTTCAGGGCGACGGGCGAACAAAATCGGAGGAAATCACACACGCACTGACCGAAGGAACGCACTGCACAATCTTATTAATTGTTATTTTTTTTTATATAAATAAATTCGCCACTCGCTGGTGAAATGCGACCGGCGCGGGGAAGAAGACAACTTAATATTTTGTTTGAGCTGTCAAAGTTCTCTTGCTTTATTTTCCTTTCTTTCGCTTTTGCTTTCGTTAAGTTAGCTAAGTGAGCGGCGGCGATCCGATGAAGGTATTGCCAGCCTCGCCATTACAATAGTAAAATGTCAAAACCTGGACTAGCTTTTGTACTCTTTGAACCTGTTTGAGGGAGGGGAACCTGTCGACATTTATGCTTTCGCCTATACAGACATCAGTGCCGCCAAAGTGAGTATTTTCATTTTGGTGGGTGCGGGGGTGTATATGTAAATTTTCCAAACACACTCTAGAAAATCTGAGAAGATCTTTCACATATAGGTGTGGGTAAAGCCCCGACTGCGAATACTGGCTTCTGCGTAGGTCGCGCTCATGTGTGGGTGGGGGGGGGGAGATGTTGGAGAAATGGAAAGTGAGCGCCATATATGCGTTCATATAGACAGGTTCTTTAGTTCTTTTTGAGCAGGGAAGAAGGAAAGTGCAAAAGTTTTAGATTTTCAATTTAATTTGATTTTGAATAATTTGTTGAAAAAAATTTTGGATAGTTTAGACTTCAAAATCTGCAAAGATATTAGGAGGAAAGTAGCCAAAAACCCTCAATTTTGAATCGAAATTGCTGAAATTAATTAAAAGGAAATTTATTTTAAAAAACTTGTTTTTTACTCTTTTTTTATTTAAATTGTATTTTTGATTAGTGAAGTGGAGCGGTTGCCATCGTTGGATTGAGGCTGGAGGACAAGTGTTCCAAAGTGAGTATTTTTCCGCGCTGGTTTAGTTTTGACAACTAGTGGTTTTTCTTGCTTTATTTTATTTGTGGCAGTCGGCCATTTAGTTGTTTTGAATTTGAGAAATTTAATAGAGTTGGACAGGTTGTGTTCGGTCGGAATTTGTTTTGGTGAAGTGTTTCCGTCCTGGGAATTTCAAGTAGTTTGCTTGGAATTTGTTTGGTCGTTTCCCCCTCTTCCTTATTCCTCCCGCATCTGAGCCAAGTGGTTGCTGGACATCGATTTTATCGAAGTCCAGCTGGTGAATTGATTCTGCAAAGAATCGTGCGAGGGATTTAGGTAGAGCCCGACCGATAAGCATTTTCAGGCCGAAGCCGATGCCGAAAGTCAATTGGCAGCCTATTACTTCGGCCGACGCCGAAGGCCTATACCGAAGCCGAAGCCGATACTTAAATAAAAACCCTTTAAAAACTTGTTTTTTCTTGTATTTTCATTCAAATTCGAGTATATAAATACACATTTTGTTTTTTAAGGAACTAAAAATGTATTTAAACAAATAATAAAAGTAACCAAAAGAATTCACAAACAAATTTGGGCCTCCTAGGTCAAAACTAACAGGAGCCTCGGATTATCCCATATATCCCGTGTAAGTAAAATTGGATTTTTTTAAATTTGGAGTAAAGCATAAAATAATGGAAATTCAGTAGAAATGGTAGAGAATTCTTCAAAGAATAAATCCATCTAAGTAGCTGTTTTTTAAGGACTCCCCAAATCCGTCAGGTGATTGGCAAAGGATGTTCTAGTTGATGGTAAATACCACCTGTGAAGCTTTGAACTTTAAATGTAAAATTTTACCAAACTCGGTCCCGGATTTGAGCACCAGAACTACTTTTCATATATGTTGGAGCAGCAATTTGGGCTTAATTTGTAAAAGGTAGAATCCTTCCGTGAGCCTCCTACTCCTATATTTAAAATTTCATACAGTTTACCAGGACTCCTTTTAACATTGACATCAGGGCGAGTATTAAGCTTCCAAATCTATATTTAAAATTCAGTAATCCACCCAGAAAATGTCCAAGGATGTACTTTGTGGCAGCTGTAACCCCGTGCCACGCAATTTGAGGCGAGATTCACTCAATATTCGATGATTACTAAGTTAAATTTTAATCATATTTTTGGTTTTGTGAGCCTCTTATGTCCCATTGGAAATTCCATCAAAAACACAATTTTTAGAAAATCGTATCGTAAAAAATTAATTTTGGTTTTCAGTGTCGCAAAAACAAGAAAAAAAATTGAAAAGCTTCGGCTAAAACTTCGGCCATTTTTTGGAAAAACCGAAGCCAAGGCCGAAGGTGCATTTTTGGCGGATAACGGCCGAAGCCGATGCCGAAGCCGATTAATCGGTCGGGCTCTAGATTTAGGACAGGTCGCTCTGGTCCCGCAAATCAATTGCGTTTAAAAAAATATAATTTTTGGTGAATAAATAATTTGTTTTGGTTATTTGTCGTTTTGTGTCAATTTTGGAAAGGGTTCCGTTAGTGTTCGGTATTATTTTCGTTGTGTCGGGAAAGTTTCAGTTTCTTTTAATACATATATGTATATATACTTATATATATATCGCGGCAGTTTCGGTGCAGTTTTTAAAGAAGTTTATTTATCGGGTTTTCGCGTGTTTGTGTTATTCGTTCGGCCGGGGATACCATACCGCGAGGGTCGGCTCTAATCCCACGCTTCGCGACTGTACTATTCGGGCAATTTGGGATTTTAATTATCGCGTGGGGATTTTTGATTTTAGATTTCTTTAAATAAAGTTTAGATAAAAATAGCGCGACAAGCTGGCGCCCAACGTAGGGATATTTTATTTAAGGTTTTTTTGTAAAATAATTTTGGTTTTAATTTAAAATTTTTTTAAATGCTTCGTTTGTTTTTATAAATATATTTTTTTGTTTTTTTGTGCCGTTTTGTTGGTTGTATTAATTCAGTTTTTTTATAATTTACTAATTTGTCTTTTTATTTATTTAGCATTTTTTTTAATCGTATCGGTGAGAACGACCTTTGCGGCGGAGTTCGTGTTTTTTTGGTGAGTCCGTTCCATTTTGTTATTATTTTGGGAACAAATTTTTTTTAGATAATTTTTTTTAAATACTTTTTTTAATTAATATTAGTTTTGCGGTTGCCAGTGGCAAATAAATTAATAAAAAAAAATAATTTTTTATTTAGGTTTTAAAATTTTTTTTTTTGAGTTATTGACTCTTGGCGTGGACTTGTGGTCTAGGGCCGGTGTTTTTCCGATCAAGTCGAGGTCTCGTCAGCAGCGGCGATAGTTGATAGGGTTGCTTTGTCAACTAGGGAAGATTCGGTTATTGAAGAGTCAGTATAGTTTTCCAGATCAAGGTCTCGTCAGTAGCGGCGATAGTTGATAGGTTTGCCTTGTCAACTAGGGAAGATTTGGTTTTTCAATAGTCAGAGGAGTTTTCCAGACCAAGGCCTCGTCAGTAGCGGCGATACTTGATAGGTTTGCTTTGTCAACTAAGAAAAATTCGGTTATTGAGGAGTTAGTAGGGGAAGTTTTTAGAGCTATGCCTGAGGGACTTGGTTGTACACATTTGGTCGAACATCGGATTCGTATAAAGCCAAATGTGGAACCAGTCAAGCAGCGATACTATCCGGTATTGCCTGCTATTCAGAGGCGCATAGATGAAGAGATAGAAGATATGTTAGATAAGGGTGTGATTGAGATTTCTCACAACCCTTGGGCATCACCGGTTGTGATGATTAGGAAAAAGGATGGGAGTTATAGGTTTTGTGTCGACTATAGACACTGAATAAAAATACGGATCGAGATAGTTACCCCCTCCCTTATATTTCGGCTACTTTAGATAAGCTGAAGGATGCCAAATATCTCTCTAGCTTGGATATAAAATCCGCTTATTGGCAGTTCCCAGTAGAGAAGGAGTCTAGGGCCTGCACGACATTTACAGTTCCGGGTAGGGGGCTCTACTAGTTCAAGCGCATGCCTTATGGCCTGCACAATGCGCCTGCAACTTGGCAGAGATTTATAGATGAGGTCCTTGGGGCGGACTTAGAACACCATGTTTTCGTGTATTTGGATGATATTATTATTGTTACAAATACATTTGACAAGCATGTTGAGGTTCTGAAGGAGTCCTGAGGAGGATTTGTTCGGCAATGCTGTTGAGGCAATGCTGAAAATTCCAGCGCCCAAAAATGTAAGGGAAGTCCGGTCGTTTGTTGGCACCATTTCTTGGTATCGTAGGTTTGTTTCGAATTTCGCAGATTTGGTTAAGCCTCTAACTGACCTTCTAAAGAAAAAGAACAGGTTTAGATGGTCGCCGGAGTGTGAGGACAGCATTTTGGCCAATAATGAAGGCAGAGATAGCTAGATATATTAAAGGTTATCAGGTTTGCCAGAGGGTAAAACCAGACAACAATTAGCCAGCTGGTTGCATGGTAGAGAGGACAAAGAAGTTAGAGCCTTGGGAAATGAATTGCGTAGATCTGGTGGGACACTTGGTGAAGTCTAGTCGGGGATTTTGTTATATTTTAACGGTGGTTGACTATTTCACCAAATTCCCATTGTTGTTTCCGTTGCGAAATGCAACGGTAAAGATTGTTTGCAAGGAGTTAATGTCTTCCTGCTCTTTGGAGTTCCGAGGTCCAATGTATGCGACAATGGGCCATAGTTTCGTAGCAAGGAGCTGCAGAGTTTATGCGCTTCGTATGGTGTGCAGATGCGGTACACTGCACATTATCATCCGCAGGCTAATCCGGCCGAGCGGATTAACCAAATTATTAAGACTACTTTGAGGGCGTACGTGTCGGAGAACCATGCATTCGAACAGCGCAGCATGAGGTGTTGGGGGTGTCTCCATACTTCGTGAATTTTGGCCGGAATATGGCGGTCAGGGGTGATAAAGATTATAGACGAGTGGGAGACTCAGACCAACCGGACAGTAGTAGTGAGGACCGGGCCAAGAAAATGAGACATGACATGTGCAGGACCTTAGGCCGCACATCGACTCAGGGTAATTTTCTCCGGTTAGATTCGAAAGTTGGCTGGTCTCAGGAGGCAAAGCAACTTTCGCGGAGGTGGAGGTGGGGTTGTCGCGGTATAAAATCGCGACACGATTGTTGTTGTTTTTATTGGTTGTTTGTTTGTTCTTGTTGTTATGTTTCCCTTTTGTTCGGGGCGACGGGCGAACAAAATCGGAGGAAATCACACACGCACTGACCGAAGGAACGCACTGCACAATCTTATTAATTGTTATTTTTTTTATATAAATATATTTGTTTTGCTTAATTTGTTAAGCTAAGTGAACGGCGGCGATCCGATGAAGGTATTGCCAGCCTCGCAATTACAATAGTAAAATGTCAAAACCTTTACTAGCTTTTGTACTCTTTGAACCTGTTTGAGGGAGGGGAACCTGTCGACATTTATGCTTTCGCCTATACAGACATGAGTGCCGCCAAATTGAGTTTTTTCATTTTGGTGGGTGCGGGGGTGTATATGTAAATTTGCCAAACACACTCTAGAAAATCTGAGAAGATCTTTCACATATAGGTGTGGGTAAAGCCCCGACTGCGAATACTGGCTTCTGCGTAGGTCGCGCTCATGTGTGGGGGGGGGGGGGGAGAGCGGTTGGAGATGTGGAAATTTTGAATTTGAGAAATTTAATAGAGTTGGACAGGTTGTGTTCGGTTGGAATTTGTTTTGGTGAAGTGTTTCCGTCCTGGGAATTTCAAGTAGTTTGCTTGGAATTCCCTTTTTTTTTTGTTTGTGTCGTCCCGCATCTGAGCCAAGTGGTTGCTGGACATCGATTTTATCGAAGTCCAGCTGGTGAATTGATTCTTCAAAGAATCCGCAAATCAATTGCGTTTAAAAAAATATAATTTTTGGTGAACAAATAATTTTTTTTGGTTATGTGTCGTTTTGTGTCAATTTTAGAAAGGATTCCGTTTGTGTTCGGTATTATTTTCGTTGTTTCAGTTGTTTCGGGAAAGTTTCAGTTTCTTTTAATACTTATATATATATCGCGGCAGTTTCGGTGCAGTTTTTAAAAAAGTTTATTTATCGGGTTTTCGCGTGTTTGTGTTATTCGTTCGGCCGGGGATACCATACCGCGAGGGTCGGCTCTAATCCCACGCTTCGCGACTGTGCTATTCGGGCAATTTGGGATTTTAATTATCGCGTGGGGATTTTAGATTTCTTTAAATAAAGTTTAGTTAAAAATAGCGCGATAAGTGGATGTACCTTTGGTGTATATCCAGCAAGGGCCATACAACTATTCAAAGCTTTTGTTCGTTCCAAAATCGAATACGCAGCTACCTCCTTTGCAAATATTTCCAAAACAGCGCTAAAAAAGTTAAGTGTAGCAATCAACTCCAACCTAAGAAGATGTTTAGGGTTAATAAGATCCACCTCAATACATGTAATACCACCTGGCAGCCGAACTCCCTCCGGAATACAGGTTCCAAATGGCAACGGCGAAAGAACTATCAAAATGCTTTGCATACGAATTACCCACAATGAAGGTGTTTAAATGTACTTTAGGGCCCGTTCGATTTTTGCCCTTTTTTTATTTTTGTATTATGTATTTTGACGTCCTTAAACCTAGTTTCCGAGATATATAATTTTAGAGTTACGATTTTTGTCATATTAAGTGTTCAATTTGTTCTTCAATATATTTGGTGACTTCCACACCACGTTCCACACCACCAAACACCGTCCAAATTTTGACTCGTTTATCTCAACCACTTCTCCGACACCGCCAATCTTATCATGGATGGTGATTCTCTTGTAGATGACCACCTCCCGGTTGAAGCTTGACCAGTCCACCCCAGTTTTCGACATCAGAAGTGCCTTAGTGCTGTAGGATAGTGTCAACTTTTCAATCCAGAAGTGGGAGAATGCCACAAGTTGGAACAGCGAAAGGTGCGAGTTCTGGAAGAAGGTTTTTTTCCTATCGAAATCTTCTGGTCGCAGCGCACTCTCTTTTTCTTCGAGTAGGACTCCCTGCATCTCCACACAAAATTCCCCTTTTTGCACAACTGCATGTTGTGGTTCAATGCACACTTCCTTTCTTGCGGCAATAACGTCCATTCCTGCAACCTATGTATTACATTTATGCTCACTGGACCATATCGAATATAAGATTCAAATAAATCGTAAATATCAAAAATAGTGAGCTTCATTTTCACAAACTTTTCACATTGAATTACATTTCACAATCAATATGTAAGAATAAAAATTACATCGAATATAACGGGAAAATGCAGAGCTTTCTATTCAAAATAAAAATGTAAAATTTTTGTTCATAACTACTTCAAACCGAAAAACAAAACCCTGAACATACCTTTTCAAATGCACCAACTGATGAACATATGGTAACACGGTTCTTCTAGAAGAAGAACAAAGTTCAACAAAATATCAACAAAATAGCGACCCGGTGGGTATCAAAAACATTGCAATTTAAAATACAAATAACTCGGGAACCATAGTCGCCCGGACCAAAATCTTCACGGATTTCATTTCAAGACGTCAAAATATATAATAAAAAGTGAAAACAGTGCAGTCCGCCATCTTGAATTTTGAAAATGCGACATCAAATCCGAAATCAGCGACCCCAAAAACCCCCTATACAAAATTTCATACTGTTTTGATGAAATCTTAAAATTTCGGCCGCCATATTGGTTCCGCCATCTTGAATTTTTAAATCAGCGACCTCAAAAACCCCACTATACAAAATTTCATACTGTTTTGATGAAATCTTAAAATTTTGGTAAAAACACTATTTTCACTTATATGGGAGTCGACCGATTTCGCCCATTTGCAACTGCTTCTAGGGCCTAAAAAGGATAAATCCAAAATTTGGGATCCCTAGCTTTCTTCTATCTCCTGCAATCGTGTTTACAAGAAAAGAGGATGGACATACGGACAGACAGGGAGGTAGGCGTGGCGATTTTACCATTTATCAAATCCATACAAATAAAATTATAAAAGAAGGAAAACAACGCACATCTTACTACACAAATCATGAATATTGCAAACAAATACTACGATAAGTTTAAAACATCACTAACAAACAATCATATATTCTATAACACAACAGCACTAATGCATAAATTCATTATCTGGTGATGGCTATAAGCCCAATAAATATAATAAAAATATTCTGTGTGGCTCTATACACAAACTGGCCAAATAATTCCTCTCACATACCCAAAGTGTGGG
Organism: Heteromyza rotundicornis; assembly: GCA_951394025.1. Lineage (NCBI taxonomy): Eukaryota > Metazoa > Arthropoda > Insecta > Diptera > Heleomyzidae > Heteromyza > Heteromyza rotundicornis. The sequence continues at coordinate 24,218,312 of OX596011.1, read as the reverse complement.
AGACCTCTTTGCGCAAAACGAGTTTAGAGTAACTTTAAAATAAAAAAAAATAAAAAAGAAAGACTTTAAACTAAAAGTCGTAAAAATATGTCGATTATACCAAAAGAAGAGTATTAAAATTCTATATTTATGGTTAAAATCCTGGAAAATGGTCATATCTCGGGAGAAGCTGTTTTGTCAAATGTCCACAGATATGTAAAAAAGGTTTGCTGAAATGCTGCCCCGGACCACTATTTATTTTTATTATGGTAGTTGCCACGCCCATGTTCCAATTTTCTTTAGTGGCCACAAAAAATTCTACATACCCAATTACAGAATGATTAGTCGACTCCTTCTACCTTTGTCAAGCTAGAATTCAAACCAAATATGGGTAGTGGAATTTTAAATTGAAGGGGTGGTTGGAAGAGGAGGTATGTAACATAAATTTTAAAATGGTTTTATTATAAAATTAAAGATGTTATTCATTCCAAATTTAAGTATTCACCATGTAGTCGGATATTCGCAAGTTCTATAGTTATATATATATTTTTTTTATATTTATTGTTAAAGGTAATTAATTACACAGTGCTAAAAAAAAATGATTTTTTTAATGTAAAGGCATTCCCATCTATACAGTTAGTTTGGCACCTTAAATTAATGACTTTCTGCGTTTACAGAAGGTTTCTATCACATCAACTTTTTTTTTAAATGAATTTTGAAGAGGAGACTATAAAATTTGCTACTTTTGGCCACTCTGATGATCGTAGCTTATCTTTTTCTGATCCGATTTTCAAGAGTTTGGTAATGTTTGAAAGGCGATATCTTTTCCAAGTCCAAAATGTAAAAAGTTTTGAAAAACAGCTAAAAATTTACCAAGTTATTTAAAAAAATATGATGAGAAAATTAAATTTTTAAAAATTTTTAATATTTTATCACTTAGGAAAAATATTTACTAAACATTACTAATCTAGGTTTATCCAGCTGTTTGTAGGAAATTTAATAACCCTTTCAAAAATACTAATCCCAAAACTATCAAATGAACGGCGGATTTCTGGTCAAATAAAAATATTAAAAAAAAAAAAAATTTTGTGTACTGGCTTCTCTACCTATACAGTTAGTTTGGCACTCCAAAATAATGTTTTTCTGCGTTTACAGAATATTTATATCAAATCGATTTTTTTTTGTAATGCATTTTTTAATTATTGACTTAAATTTTCCACTTTTGGTCACTTTTGATCGTAGCTTATCTATTTTTGATCCGATTTTAAGATGTTTGGTATTGCTTGAAGATGAAATCTGCCCAAAGTCCAAAATGTACAAAGTAAATTGAAGTCTATAATTAAAAAATGCATTAAAAAAATCGATATGATATAAATATTCTGTAAACGCAGAAAGTCATTTTTTTGGAGTGTTAAGCCTGTACTTTAATATTTTTAATATTTTTCAACGTTGTACCGAAAAATTAAAACAAATTAAAAAAAGTACCCGCTGATTAAATTCGACCAAAAATCAGCCGTTCATTTGATAGCTTTGGGATTAATATTTTTGAAAAGGTAATTAAATTTTCTAGAAACAGCTGGAAAAACTTATTATTGATTAGTAAATATTACTCCTAAGTGATAAAATATTAAAAATTTGTTATCATATTTTTTAAAATAACTTGGTAAATTTTTTATTGCTTTTCAAAACTTTATAGATTTTGGACTTGGAAAAGATTTCACCTTTCAAACAATACCAAACTCTTAAAAATCGGTTCAAAAATAGATAAGCTACGATCATCAGAGTGGCCAAAAGTAGCCAATTTTATAGTCTTTACTTCAAAATTCATTTAAGAAAAAAGTTGATGCGATAGAAACATTCTGCAAACGCAGGAAGTCATTATTTTAAGGTGTCAAACCAACTATATAGGTGGGAATGCCTGTACAGTTTTCGTATAGCACAGTGTTACATTTAACAATTTAAAATAATATTCACTTTGGCGCCTTCAAACGCCATCGACATCTCAAACTTAAATATATATACAAATCACAGAACAGTGGGCTCCTGCCGTAACCATTCCGCCATCACTGCAAAATAACTTAAAGATAGTTGACCTACTCAGTACGCTGCATTTACTCATGGTATAAGTGCATATAACAAGAAATTCCACAATGGAAATTCAGTCAAAAGGTCAATTGAGCCCTATAATGTAAAAAACCTTACTTGAAGTCACACACCCAATTACATTTTTTTTTTCGTAGGAAGATGGGAATCTTCAATAGACATAGGAAGCCCGTACTTCCAAATGTGGGGCCGCGTTTTTCCTAGCGGTGTGTTCTGCTTGTTGGGCTTAGTGTTTTCCGCATATGCTGTTGTAGCTGGCGTCTAGCTTCTCCGACGCACTCTGGGTTCGCATTTTCATGCTTATTGACGCAAAATAGGCAATAAGGATCGTCAACGTGTTTGTATTTAAATAGGTACTCTCGGAAATATCCATGTCCACTCAGTATCTGTGTTAGTTGGTAGTTAACTTCGCCGTGTTTCCTTCCAATCCATGTATTGATATCTGGGATCAATTTGTGCGTCCACCGTCCTTTTGGGGAGGCATCCCATCGATTTTGTCAACCCATACTAAAGTTCGGAGAACACGAAATCGGAAACAATTTCCATCGGCTAATCTAAACGATAAAAAATTGTTTTTTTGCCAATACAAAATTGTTATTTTACTTGCACGCGAAACATGATGTATGCATAGAACAAGTTCTATTTTTAGATTGAACAGACTGTGCAGAGTATACTACATTTAGACGCACCAATACATGTACTCGAAAGCATGATGGGTTCTATTTTTAGATAAATGTTATATTTAACAGACTGTACAGAGTATACTACATTTAGACGTTCGTTGAATAATGTTAGAGGTAGCTAAAACTGCTAAGGGCTTAGCGCGCTGCAAAAACTCCCAATAGGTCCGGGTTCGAATCCCGGTGAGTTGAAGTTTTTAAGTAAATAAAAAGTTATTACACATTGTTATAAACAAAAAGAAAATAAAACTAGTAAGAGAATTATCTTTGGTCTGACCGAAGCTATAATACCCAAAGCTGGGCATAGTGAATCGAGAATTTAACTTCGTTAATCCGGAAATAGTTAATCAAAAATTTAACTTCGTTAAATTAAAAAGTTAATTGCGTTGAAAAGTTAACTTCGTTAAAAGTTAAATTAAATAGTTAAATTCTCTATAGAAACATTTTTTTCACGAGCAGAAAGATTTCAGATTCGGTTTTAGGACGTCAAAATACATTACCAAAATAAACTAGTAAGAGAATTCGGTCTGACCGAAGCTATAATACCCTGCACATGCGAGTACGATACATTCTGAGACCATATGTTAGTAATTTTATCGAAAATCGGTATTTTATTGATAATTTTTCGATATTTTATTCATAATTTTTCGATATTTTATTCATAATTTTTCGATATTTTATCGATAGTTTTTCGATAATTTATCGATAATTTTTCTTTTTTGATTTTTTATCGATAATTTATTGATTTTTTATCGATAATTTTTCGATAATTTTCCAATATTTATCGATAATTTTCCAATATTTATCGATAATTTTAGTTTCCTTTTCCATTTAAAAATTTTGTTCCAATTCCATTTTGTTCCGGTCCAATTCCATTTCGTTCCGGTTTCATTCCCATTTCGTTCCCGACCTCATTTCCAACCCAATGCAAAAAACCGCATCCAAATCGGTTCAGAAAATAATATAAAATTGGCGACCATTTTGTATGGGAGGTAGGCGTGGCTCTTATCCGATTTTGCCCATTTTCAATACCGTCCAATCATTCGCCAAAATAAGAGGAATCCCAAAATTTGGAGGCGATCGGTTAAGTATTTCTCAAGATAAACGAAAATAATATAAAATTGGCGGCCATTTTGTATGGGAGGTAGGCGTGGCTCTTATCCGATGTTGCCCATTTTCAATACCGTCCAATCATTCGCCAAAACAAGAGCAATCCCAATTTGGAGTCGATAGCTCAAAAGCTACGACAGTTATCGTGCGAAATGACAGACAGACGGACAGACGGACATGGACTAATGGACTCAGGAGGTGATGCTGATCAAGAATATATATACTTTTCCATACCGGACACACCTCCTTATGGGCGTTACAAACGGTGTGACAAAAACAATATACCCTTGGACACTAGTGTGCAGGGTATAAATATGTAAAAAAGAAATAAAATATAATAAAATTTTTGTAATAAATGAAAAAATAAAAATTTTTGTAAGTTGCTAAACAATTTTTTTTGGTAAAATAACAATTTTTTATCGTTTATATTTACTTCCTTTGTTGGTTGGATCGTTTTTAACCAACCTTTTCGGTTAGATTTACCAACTTTTATTTTTCTGTGTACCAGGAATTTTAAAAAATTATGTTTTTTTTGTACACTTTATCGCTGGTTCATCTTTTAAGATGCTAAAAAGGAGACGTAAAAGGTATAGAAAAGTATTTAACTTAAAAAAATCAAAATTTAAAAAAAAAGTCGAAAATCGAAAAAAAAAATTTTTTATAATTTCTAACATTTTGTATCCAAATTAGCAAAAATGCTCCAGCGAAAAATTAAATACTGCAGTCAATTTTGAACGGATTTGAACAAGTTTTGGCTCGTTGAACGCTGAATTGGATGTATTTTTAATTTTTGTAAGAAAATTAGTATGAAAGTTATACACCGATTGAAGCGTCCGTTTCTATTCTTTTCAACAAGCTATAGTTTTTGCACATCTATTCTACGCTTCTAAAGTTATCATTAAAAACAAGGCAACACCGACAAAAATTGTTTTTTCTCATCTAACTTCAGATTTTGGGGGTGTAATCAAAATTCCTGGTATGCAGTTGTCATTTTTGTAGATAGACCTACAACGTGTATTAGGTGGCGCCCCAAGTTCTGGGCGACTGTTAGTTAACAGTGACGAAGTAGTCTAGATTTGGCAACACAGAAGAAAGCACAGTTTGAATCGTTCTGCAAAAGTCTAACTCGGTACAAATTCTTCAAAACAAAAAGCAAAACAATAAGAAAGAAACATTACAATAAACAATTAAGAAATTAAGATAGAAATTAAAAAAAAATCATAAGTAAAGTGAGGCAAGTGAAATAAAGTGAAATAAGTGAAAATAAAGTTATTATAGTGTGAAAATAAACCCAAAAAAATATAAGACTCTATAAAATATATAAGAAACTATAAACTATAACTTTGAAATGGCGTCCACAGCAGTGGGCAGCAGTGAAGTGCACGTGGGAATAGGCATGTGGAATTTGGGGAGCTCATGTTTCCTAAATTCAATTCTCCAGGCGCTATTTCACACACCATCCGTTGCGAGTTGGTTGTTGTCGGGTCAACACAGGCAGCAACCCTGCAAGGAATGGGTCTATTTCCAAAATGGTCCCGATTTTGTTATGCAGTATGGGGTACTGGTCGCACCCAAATCTCTTTCACATGTGGCAGGGACGTAACCAGGGGGGGGGTGTGGGGTGTTAAAACTGCAGTTCTGGCATTCGATATAAACCTTCGAATATCACGGTTGACATTTACAGCGAAACATCTTGTAAAAGTTTATAATTATTCGAATGTGAATATTTTTAAAATAAAATCAGGGAAGAACGCAGGAGGGGGTGTGGGGGTTTTGGGTGTCGAACCCCCCCCCCAAATCAAAAAATACAAGCAAATTATTAAATTTGAAATAACTGAAGAGAAACTTCAGTATGTATTTTGTAATAAAAAACTTTCGTGTGCCAAAAAAGAATATGACGCCAATTCATTCATAAAAATTTTTTCCTCAATTAGAGGAAATTTCAAATTCAAAAAGACATGAATTTAAATAATATATTTCAATACAGTTTATTTGAAAAACAATAAGTAAATACTTCGTTTTAGTTTTTGAAAAATGCTCTTTAGTAATTTGATATGCAATAAAATCAAAAATATATGAACACAATACGTCGATTTTAGAATGAATCATTATACCCCCACACTCACTGTGGCAGGGTATACTCACTTTGTCACAACGTTTGTAACGCCCATAAGGAGGCGTGTCCGGTATGGAAAAGTATATATATTCTTGATCAGTATCACCTCCTGAGTCGATTTCGCGATGTCCGTCTGTCTGTCCGTCTGTCCGTCTGTCCGTCTGTCCGTCTGTCCGTCCGCACGATAGCGGTCGCAGTTTTGGAGATATCGACTTGAAACTTTGGGTACATGTTTTTCTCGTGAATACTGAGATCAAGTTCGAGAATCAGCCAAATCGGACAAAAACTGGGCGTGGCTCCCATACACCGAAAAAAAAGGTAAAAATTTTTTATTGTTGTATTCGATTGGAAATGTTTAGAAACGTATTTTTGACATGGTCCGAGGTTCCGACGCCACATATATAAGGGTCTAAATGGGGTCTTGAGACCAATTTTTTTTTTTTTTGTGGATTTAATTGGAAATTTTTAGAAATGGATTTTGGACATGGTCCGGGCTCCAAAACCACCTATAATTGGCTCAAAATAGGGTCTTGAGACACCATTTTTATATGTTCGAGGTAGTTCTTCCTACTGTGTGGGGGTATTTCAACTTCGGTATAGCCGAAGATAGTCCACTCTCTAGTTTTTTCATAAAATCACCTTTTTTTTGCAAACTTTTCTGTATTATTTTTTTATCTACTTTTTTAATGAAGAACCGAAAGATTTATTTTGATAATAATTAAAACGATATTGTTGTTGATTTTAATTTTGTTTACAATTTATAGTTTTGTTCTTCAGTATTAGTAAAAAAAATTTTATGAAACCCCCTCCAAAATTTTTTTTTGGTTACGTCCCTGACATGTGGTGAAGTGGCGAATTTAGGAAGCTACCTGCTTCCACCTCTGCATTACCCCCGGTCAGCTCAGAAGTAGCCACTACGATCTAACTCCTTCCTAGCGGTGGAAAATTGGCCCCTATACAATACTTGTAGCCAGTTAAGAACCAGTTATTACGACTTAGCTACATACTAGCTTTCGGTAAATCTAAAAACTATTTTCGCAAAAAAAACCCAATCTTAATTTTTTTTAAGTAGCACTTTATTATTATAAATAGTTTTGTATAAATGTAATTATGCTAATAATTTTTAATAACATCGGTCAATGAATGCATTCATTAGTCGTGTTTTAGTTGCAATCGAAATCTTGTCGAAACTTGTCGTTTATTTTTTTATTCGTTTGCAAACAAAACACGACTACTGGTTTCGAAGGTATTACCTGAAAACATAAAAATGAAAAATTGTAAAAATATAAAACTGTAAAAAAAAATAGAAAGAAAAAAAAATAAAAATTACATAATGAAAAATTTGAAATCTGCAGAAAAAAGAAAGGAAGAAACGGTAAAAATTAAAAGATAGATAAACGAAAATCTGTAAAAATAAAAATATGGAATTATGTAAAAATAAATATAAAAACCATTCTCAACAAAATTAATTTTTTACCATTTTATGCATTTCACTCTTTTACCATAAGGCGAAAAACGAGAATGATCTGCATCAATTCATGGAAAAGCTTACACCGACGAGCTCAACAAATTACTCTCTTTGGCGTGCCACAAAAAATTTAAACTGGGCGAGAAGTGATGCCAAAAAAGGTACAGCTTTTGCAAGTCACCTAAAAAATGTATTTACTCCAAACCCCCCAAATGCAAATTACCCGTTACCACAGCTCGCAACCAGGTCAAATTGTAACCCAGTACTCATCAGAAGAAAAGCACTAATGGACGATATTGCCAAGTTGAACCCAAAAAAAGCTCCAGGACATGATTTAATAACGCATTAAGTCATGTCCTATAGCATTGTTGAATTGATAAAAAAAACATTCGAGAAAAAGCAATACTGCTCAGCAGTATTCCTCGATATCACCCAAGCATTTGATAAGGTATGGCATAGAGGATTGATATCCAAACTACAGAAACTATTACCCGCAAGCATGCACATTTTGCTTGACAACTACTTGACCCACAGAAAATTTGTAGTTAAACATAAAAGTTTCGTTTCCCGTAGATTTGATATTATTGCCGGTGTACCCCAAGGCAGCGTCCTCGGACCCCTGCTGTATATACTCTATACAGCTGATATGCCCACTTATGATCAGACCCTCATCTCAACATTTGCCGACGACACCGCAATATTGTGCTCACACTCAGACCCCAAAATGGCATCACAAAACGTGCAACAGCATTTAATCACTTTGCAAAATTGGTTAGCTCAGTGGAGAATTAAAGTCAATGAGTCTAAGAGCAAAAGTCAATTCATCTAACCTTCACCCTAAGGAAAGATACTTGCCCCACCCTTAAAATAAATGGTAGTGTAATACCACAGTGTCGTGAAACCAAATAGCTTGGTATGCATCTCGATCGCAGGCTCACTTGGAAAAGGCACATCGAAGCTAAAAATACACAAATCAAATTTAAAAAAATCGAACTGAATTGGCTCCTTTCGAAACAATCAAAACTCAACACCAAGTACAAAATCCTTTTATATAAAAGCGTAGTTAAACCCATATGCACATATGGGATTGAGCTCTGGGGAACAGCATCTCCATCAAATGTTGAGAAACTACAAAGAATGCAGTCGAAAGTTCTGCGTCAAATCGTTGCAGCTCCATGGTTTATAAGAAATGCACAAATCCATCGAGATTTACAAATACCGACAATTTCCGATGAGATCCCTAAGCGTACATCAAAGTACAAAGATAAGCTTAAGCTGCACCCAAATATTCTAGCTAGAAATTTGTTTAGACCCACCCAACCCCTACGTCTAAAGCGTAACTATTCTATAGCTTTTGAATAGATAGCCCCGTAACCCTCAGCAACTCCAACATATCGCATATGACGCCATCAGGACGATGCCAACATCCATCGATGTCAACATCGCCTTGATGTTTCTTTTTTTATATGAAAACCAAACAAAAATTGGAGCGCCACCTTCTAATTCACTTCACAAATGGCAACTGATTAGAAAAACTGGTTTCCTCACAGATTACTCGGTTTTTGTTCGGCAACCTTCTCTCAAAGATAAACGAAACAAAGCCAAGCGCAAATCACTGAGTTTGGTTGGAACACACTACCCCTGCATTACCTGAGAATAGTTCGGAGCCAATCTACAGCTCTACCAGTTCTTGATTTACCGATTGTAGCTATAAAATAACTATATACCATATAGATCCAGTAAATTGGGGGTCAGTTTTTTCTTTCAGGGAATGTACAAAAGCCATTTGCATAGTTTGTGCAATGTGTAAAACTCTGTTGATCGCTCAGCGCAGCAGAGTCGCCATTGAGCCTGTGTTGACATAGCCAACTCACGGTCATTTGCAGTACAATAGACGTGGGCGTGAAAGAAGACGCGCACGAATTTTTCTCGTCGATGCAATGTGCGATCGTTGCCACTGCATTCGACGAGGAAAATCTCTTACGGCTAAATCGGATTTTTGTTGCCAACTTGAAGTCTTCGCTACAGTGTCGCAGTTGTGGCACTGTGGCGAATTCTTTTGTGCCCTACTACTACGAATTTTGTGCTGCCAGCGGTACTTGGTACTGCTTCAACGACGCCAAGTATATATGGCAAGTGGTAGCAAATCCGTGGCTGGATCCGAAACAGCTGTACACTCTGCCAGACTGAGTTTTTGCTTAGTTGTTATACTCCCTTTTCCAAAATTAATTTTTTGGAAACCCATAATTAATACATAAATTATGACAAGCTCAATAAAAATCTGAATTTTTTACTAAAAAAAAATCCTTGAAATATTTATGACTTTTTTCCGTCTTTTTTTGTCGATAGTTTCGCGATAGTTTGCGAAAATCCCTAAAATATGTATGGGTTTCGTGTTTTTCAACTTCTCTCTCGCGGTAATTATCTTTGGACACTATTTTTTTCCTGAATGTGGGTTTACTATAATGGACATTTTTTGTGGAAAGTGCAATAAGCTTTCTTTTACAAAGTAGTTTTATTTTAATCAAAGCAACTTTTCGCATAAAAAAATATATTTCGTAACCCACAGGAAAAAAGTTAGAAAAGTAGGTTAAATTTTCCGGAGAGGTACATACCGTCCTAATATTCATTCGAAAGGTGTTGATTAGACCTGTTATTTACCTGCTTTCCAAATTTCATCAAAATCGGAATGGTCGAGGGTAATTTTTTCAAAAATCGTCCTGATTTGATATGGAATAACTCATATTGAAAAGAGCTTACTCACATGTACAGTGTACAGAGTATACCACTTGTTAAATAAAATAATGTTAGACCTAACTCAAACTGCTAAGGGCTTAGCGCGCTGCAAAAACGCCCAAGAAGTCTGGGTTCAAATCCCGGGATAAGTGAGTAAAGCAAGTTGAAGTTTTTAAGTAAATAAAAAGTTATTACAAATTGTTATAAACAAAAAGAAACAGTAAGAAAATAAAAATATTTACAATTTTAATAAAATAAAATAAACAAATAAAGTATAATAAATTTTTTGTTTTTGTAATAAATGCAAAAATACAAATTTTTGTGGGTTGCTAAAATTTGTTTTTTTTGTAAACTAACAATTTTTTATTGTTTATCTACTTCCTTTGTTGGTTGGATTGTTTTTAACCAACCTTTTCGGTTAGATTTACCAACTTTTTTTTTTTTTGCACATTCAAAAAACATTTTGAATGTACAGGCATTCTTTTGTAGCACTGTGTTATTATTAATTATAATTAAAGGGGATTTGCACTGCGACCGTTGGTCTTTTGTGCCCTACTGAGTGCATTGTACAGCATTATCCACGATCTCAATACACTGGGATGTTACGGTTGATCCTCTAAAAGTTATCAATAGCTAGGGCTAAAACTATAATCAAAAACATACTTTAAAGAAAAATGTCCATACATTTTTTTCAAGCCCCCCTCGAACCGAAATCTTGGCTACGGGCCTGGGCAGAGGTCGCTGGTTCTGCTGACACTGTAGGTGTCGCGCTAACCTCTTGCCCCTCACGAGCTTTGGAAGAACCGTCCACCGTTGGAGCCACCTCCGCAGTCAGCTCTTTTGAAGACAACCCCACTTGAGGATAGTGCTTCGGCAGTATGGCAATCCGCTCAGACATGACCACTTTAACGTAGGAGATACCCGCAGTGGGATGACGCCGTGCACCGCACACCTCACTCGACGAGACTGCCTTACTCTTCTTCGGCGCAGTACTCGTCTGAGGAGGAGTCAGCGTTTTGTTGCCCCTTTTTTGGGTCCATCCGCAAGGGGATGGATCAGCATCAGGCTTGGCCCGATGCTGATCCGCCCTCTTCCTGGCCTCACTCGGCGCCAAGCCCCTCTGGAGGTATCGGATGTACCACCTCGAGCCGCACCCGCTAAGGCCTTCACGAAATGAGTCATCTTTATTACCAGGTTGACCCGGCTCCGGAGCAATGGGAGTAAAACGCTGCCTCGCCCTCCTAGTTTCGATGGGTGCTAGCCCCACCTGCCGCACCTCTCGTGCCATACCGGCCATGTCAGGTCGCCCAGCCTCACGCTTGTTACCTTATTCTTTAAAACCTATGGGGAAAATCATATTTACAAATTGCCCTACTTTTTTACATGGAAAAATTTGCGCAATTGAAAAAGAAAAGATTTGTGATACAAAAAAATTGCTCATGAGATAATAAAATTACAAACAAATTTGTCATTGTAAAAAAATTGGTCTATTACATTTTTTTTACAAAATAAATAAAACGTAGTTACATCCAAAACTGAAAAATAAGAAAATAGTTATAAACTACAATATCTAAATGTTAGTGTCTCTTTACAACTCCCGATTTCTGGACTTCTTTGATTTTGAAATGGAGAAATTTTTTTTAAATGGCAAGAAATTAGAAGATAATAATTTTTTCTTTACTTACCATGTTTTCCAAAATAAAATATATGTAGATATTTTGATTGTTAGAAATGAGCCATCCATTTATTATGTTCTGTGTTAATTCTATATAATATTAGTTAACAAGTACAATAAGGTAATTCATATGCTCAACTGTGCGTTTCCGAGTGCGTTTCTACTTTATATGAATCACCTTAATGATTTACAAATTGAATGCGTTTTGATGTACTACCACTGCTGTAATTTGTAAGCGCCCTAACACGTATTTTTTTTCAAAATCGGGTTTTCGGTGGATTATGATGCATCTCATACAAATTAAGGCAGTGATATATACCTTAATATCTCAGAAAATATCTTAAGAACGATTTAGAATTTCTTTTTATTGATCAATTTTATATTAGAAAACAAGTACCAGGTTGTGATAGAGCTATATATTGCAATTTATAAATACAATCGAGCCCGATTATGTGAAAAATCCGCTTAAGTGAAACAAAAATTGAATACCCATGATTTTGTTTCACTTTTTCATACAAATTATTTCACTTTACAGAAAACCCCGGTTAAATGAAATAAAATTTCATTCCCAAATCAGTAATTTATACCAATTTGACTCCGCATAAATGAAACACGCTTTAAAAATTTAATTTTAATTGAAATTTTTATGAATGCCGGGTTTTGCTTTTTACACTATCCCTGTTATGAGATATTTTCCAGTTATCCGAAATCGCTTAAGTGAAAAACCCGCATAACTGAAACAAAATGTCTGACAAATTCGTGTTTCAGTTAAGCGGGTTCAACTGTAATAGCAAATAATGAGACCCTCAAGTAAGAGCTTGGATCACTGAATTTCGTCAATGAATTAGCTAATGTTGGATACTTTAACGCACGAATTTTGATTGAGAGAATGAATTTAATCTTAATAAAGATTTTTTATCATTCAACTGTTGTTTAAATTTTTTTATTACGTTATTAAGAAAATGGTAAAATATTTATCCTTTTGGATAATTCAGTTACATTTTGTATAATAACCCAAATGAGAAATAAAATTGGTATTTGAAGTTATGCAATGTACAGGGGCTGTCATAAATAAGTAAACAAACCAAATACTTTGAATTTTACGTTTTTACAATAATCACATTATTTTCTCTTATTTTGAAGGAAAATTTGAATCATTTATCCCATTCTTGCTGTTTTGCGCGACAAATATGAAAAATACCTCATTTCCGAGCGCGTCAAAAATAAATAAACAAAACAAATTTTGACTGAATTTCTTTCAATACTTTTTAAATAAAGCGATGTTTTAGGTAGAAAACTAGTTAGAAAATTAGCTCTGCATATTTCTTAATTTGTAAGTAAAAAAAAAAGTGTATTTGGCTATTTCAAACACTTTTTTAAATCCATGGTTTTTTAAAAATGTTTTGTTAATTTTGACTTAAACTACACAATGGAGTGAGACATATATAAATATTGCCAAAATGTCCGTGCTGTAGAACAAAACACTCACCAATTAGACGCTTAGCTTCAGTAAAAATACGTTTTGTTTACTTATTTTTAACGCAAAAGAGCAAGAATGGGGTAAATGATTCAAATTTTCCTTCAATATAAGAGAAAATATTGTAATTATTGTAAAAATGTAGAAATTTCCAAATATGGACCCTTACTTTTACAGGTATTCAAAGCAGCGCTGAAGTATTTGATTTTTTTACTTATTTATGTCACTGTACGTTTATACGTTAATCGTTTTCTTTTACTTTTATATTATTTTAAAGTTTTTATTTTGAGCCATTCGTGGATGGAGTTTATCAACCCTGAAATTTTAAATTATGTCGATACCCAATTGGTAGAAAAGTAATTGAGTTTATAATTGAGGTTATTCAGCTGGGTTCAACTGAATATGCGTTCATTCATCTGCATCCTTTCATAGAAAATCCGCGCCAGCAGCTGAATATTGATATACAGCATATGTATTATAATGGTTCTTATTTTTCGATTTTTCAAAAATTATTTAATTAACGTATGCGGAATGAAATATGAACTGATTTCCAATAATTTTTTTAAATGCGCAACGAATATCAATAGCAAAACGAATTATCAGAGAAGTAACGGTACTATTCCCACAAGCATGCGACCGAAGACCAACTTAATAGAAAAACAATTAGTCGCAAAAATGTCATTGATAGAGATTGAACGTCGAAAATTGATTTACAAATTTTGTGAACATAATCCGCGAAAAAAGAAATACAAAAACTTTTATTTATAAGACTATCGATGCTTTTAAGAGTGGAAAATCGTATAAAAGAAAACGCGGGTCCGGTAAACATAGTTCTTTGCAGAACAGCCAAACTCGGTCTAAATTGAAGGCAGAAATTGTGGGTCACACAGGAAAATTGTATCGTTGGTTGTCGAAAAAGTATAATGTTACCGATAAAACTATTAAAAAGTATATAGCAGACATGGGAATACTCAAATTTAAAAAAAAACTGTACCAGCAGTCTCTGAAAAGCAGTCGGCAGTAATTAAACTTAGGCTACGTGCGCTGTCCCAAAATTGGTTTGCTGCAAAATCAAAGTATATTTGCATAATGGATGATGAGAGTTATTTTACTGATGAGGGTCTCGAATGGACTCCAAAATATTTTTTCAAGCTACCCAACACTAAACCACCTGACAGTGTCACTACCATTACCAAAACAAAATTCCCCAAAAAGATTTTATTGTGGCTGGCGATAAGCGAGCGTGGAATCAGTGAGCCTGTGCTCATAAAATCGGGTTTAGCTGTAAACGCTAACGTTTATATTGACAAATGCCTTCCTGTGCTTAAGAATTTTGTCAATAAATATCAATACCACACAGCTGGCTTTTGAAAATTTAAATATAGAATTTGCTCCTAAACAACAAAATCCCCCAAATGTTCCCCAGCTAAGACCTATTGAAACTTTATGGGCAAATTTAAAAAGAAATGTGTACGGAAAAGGTTACAAACCCAAAAATGTGGACTGCTTAGTAATAAAAATCAAAAGAGAGCTGGCTAAAATGAATACAAGCGGCATTCAGGAGGCAATGCGTAGGGTGCCACTAAATATAAGGAAAGCCAATCGCTGTGGATATCAATATTTCTTGTAAAACTAGTTAAAGTTATGTACATTAACCCATATAAATGCTCAATTTGTAAAACACGAAATACAGTTTTTGTTACCATTAATGCTTCAGTTCATATTTCATTCCGCATACGACAAGAATGCGTGTTAGAATCAGAAAAATGCGTGCAAAAACCCATAATTAACCATTTTGGGCGGTCGGCAAAAAAAAAATATTTACAAAAAAAAATAAATAAAAATATGCTTCAGAATGAAAAAATACAAAAACTTAAATTGTTGATTGTCCCCGGTCGCCCCCTAGAGGGTCAATATTCTTAAGAAAAAATGGATCATTGGTGAGGTTTTCAGGGAAAACCATTTCTTTTTTTCTTGTATTTTTCTCATTCTAAAACGTATTTTTATTTTTTTTTGTTGTAAATATTTTTTTTCTGTAGGCCCCAAAAATAAAACGCAATTTTTATTACTTAATTTTTTTTTAACTGGATCCTACTTCGTTTTGTTAAACTTTGAGACTTTACAGGCACTCCTAAAAATCAATATTTTTTCTCTTCGATTTCTGTTCAATTTCGAAAAATCGAAAAATAAGAACCACTCTAATATCGATACCTTAAAGCACAACCATTCTATGTCCGTTTTCATGATAATTGAGTTTTTGGCATTTTTGGAAATGAAATGAAAAATTTTGCTGAGTAAAAAGATTTCAAATCAATCAATCGGATTCCTTGGACTCACCGAATATAGAATATGGTTTTTTCGATATGCACAAATACGGCTATGCGAACAATCACACAAAGAACAGACGCCTTAAACTAAAAAAAACCAAACGCCAGAAAAATATGGACTTTATTACCCATTTGCGTCAAAACTTTTCGTACAAGGAAAACATTAAAATAGTATTAACACAAAATGAGCGATTCCACCAAAAACAGTAAAACATTTATTTTGGTTTTAGACAATTCGCATAGCCCAAATATTTAATTAAAAAGCCCCAAATTATTGTGCTAATTCTCCCATATTGATGGTCCGAGTTAATGTTATTTCAACTCTTTAAAATTTAAACACCTAATTTAATGTTCTGGTAATTGGTAATGGAAATATCGAAAAAAAATAGATATTATTTTTAAAACTATTGATCATTTTTGAGCAATATTGCAATTAATTGGTAATTACGTCAGAAAAGTATTACGATTTTGCGAAGTCTGAGCAAATTGTTTAAAAATTAGTAAAGCATTTTTATTTCTTTATGAAAAAAATTCATGTACCTCTTGAGAAAATTATCGAAAAAAATGTAATGTTTCTTAAAGAAAAAATACAACCTTGTAAACGAACTAAATATTTGGAATATGTATACGAAATAACTAATAATTCTATATAAATTTTTTATGTTCTCCACTTTTTTTAAAAACCGTTCTAATGAAACAAAGCAGTTGTATTAAGTGGTGAACAGAATGATGTAGTATGTATAATGTGATAGTACGTCCCGCTTTGGGCGGGACAGTCCCACTTTCAAGCACTTTGTCCCGCTGTCCCCGAGAAATAGCTGGGGACACTAAAATGTTCCGCTTTTGTTTCACTCGAAAGGAATTGAATAGACCTTTTCATATTTAAAAATTTAGCTACATACAATTCGAAAAACAAAGCACTTTGCAAATAAATTTATTTGCAATTTTCATTTCGATGTTATGTTGGCATCGGCTGGATGTCGGCATACACGGGGTTCCTAACTATTCAACGATAATGGAACAGTTATTTGTGTAATTTTAGCTTCGATGTGCTTATTCAATACATTTTGGTATTATATCATCATTTATTTTTGAAGTGAAGGGCAATTGACTTTAATCCTCCATTCTGATAACCAATTTTGCAAAGTGTTTAAATGTTGTGTCGCTATTGCAAGAAATAAGCGATATATAAAAAAATCCAAGATTTGTCCAAAAAAAATCGCCTGATTGTTTCCGATAGTGGCCAAGAAGAGGTCCACTCTAAGCTATATCGAAAGAGGGTAATACAAGGTTGCACACATTTTAACCGTTTTTAAATAAAACTGAAAACTGATCGAAAAGTAATTTCACAGGGAATCTATCTTTAAGATTTCTTAAACATATTGGCGCATATTCATAGTCAAATTTAGTAGCTAACAAACATTGGTACCAGCTTAGTAGCTGTCAATTCAGTGTACTATCTCTCAACTTACTACAGTACTAAAACTAAATTTGACTATGAGTATGGACAATTTTGTTTAGCATTTTGCCTTTTCTAAAGAGGTATAAGGTATAATTTCAAATAAAAATGTATTAGTGGATTATTTTAGCTCTATCTACATGATGGTACATGGCATAGCACAGCACAATGGTAGGCAGACTGGCACCATTGCTCCTCCTGACTTAGTTTTAGTTTTTGACTTGTAGCCGGACTCATATTCGTACATTCCTGAACCCTTAGCCCAACGACCCTGCAATGTAAAGTATATTGTAATTGAACGAAATTCTCTATCATACTGCTCTGCTTATCTTACCCCTCCTGCAGATCCAGCGGCCATTTCTTCGCGCTTAGTCATCATAGTTTCATGTCCTGGCGGATAATAAACTTCTTTGCCAGCTTTGTTTATTGACGGTACATTCGGTGTGGCGACAGCAGTTTCTACTTCTCTTTTGCGATACGATGTATTGTATTCCGATCTATCCACATTATCGGCCTTAAATAAATACCAAGACAGATATGGTACATAATTAATGAAGTTTCAACTTAGCTTTAGTACAAAGGTTTAGAAACAAGAAAATTTTTATAGGGAGTGTTAAAAAAACTCGATTTTTTTCAGTATTGTCCTAATGATATCAATATACCCAAAATATATTTGTTTTACTTCCTTTAGTAAAATCGTCTTTATTTTCCCCAACGCAGTTTTTTGTATCCCCAAAAAAATGTTATAGCCCACAGGAAAAAAGTTTGAATAGTAGGTAAATTTCCACTGGGCATTTCGCGATAGGTACTTAACGGATTAAGGTATCCTTATACTCATTTCAACGGGCTACAGTAGACCTTTTTATATGCAAAGGAACCAAACTGGTCCAATCGGACAGTTCCAAAGTATTTGAACCGTAATAGTGTACACTTTCTTTTAATGCTGACTGTATATCTATCAGACTTGGGAAATTGAGCGACCATTACCATTACCATTATCATTACAGGTCCTAATCCCACTGACATGATTCATCCATAAAATGTCCAAGGACGCACTCAAAAACTGTTATAATCCCAACTGACATGATTCATCCAGAAAATGTCCAAGGACGCACTTAGAAGCTGTCCTAATCCCACCTGACATGATTCATCCATAAAATGTCCAAGGACGCACTCAAAAGCTGTTATAATCCCAACTGACATGATTCACCCAAAAAATGTCCAAGGACGCACTTAGAAGCTGTCCTAATCCCACCTGACATGATTCATCCAGAAAATGTCCAATGACGCACTCAAAAGCTGTTATAATCCCAACTGACATGATTCACCCAAAAAATGTCCTAGGACGCACTTAGAAGCTGTCCTAATCCCACCTGACATGACAGGTGGGATTAGGATCCAGAAAATGTCCAATGACGCACTCAAAAGCTGTTATAATCCCAACTGGCATGATTCACCCAAAAAATGTCCAAGAACGCACTCAGAAGCTGTTATAATACCAACTGACATGATTCACTCAAAAAATGTCCAAGGACGCACTCAGAAGGTGTCCTAATCCCACCTGACATGATTCATCCATAAAATGTCCAAGGACGCACTCAAAAGCTGTTATAATCCCAACTGACATGATTCACCCAAAAAATGTCCAAGGACGCACTTAGAAGCTGTCCTAATCCCACCTGACATGATTCATCCAGAAAATGTCCAAGGACGCACTCAAAAGCTGTCCTAATCCCACCTGACATGATTCATCCAGAAAATGTCCAAGGACGCACTCAGAAGCTGTCCTAATCGCAACTGACATTAATCATCCATAACATGACCATGGACACACTTGATGGTAGCTACAATTAAACTTGGCATGATTTGCCCAAAAAGTGGCAAAAACGCAATTGGGGCAGATAGGTAATGAAGTAATGAAGTAATGGAAATTTCATTACTTCATTATCATTACTATCGCAATGAAATAATGGTAATTTCATTACCATTGCAATGAAATTTTCATTACTTCATTACCATTACCATTACAATTACCATTGCAGTAATGGTAATGGTAATGAAATAAAATTTTATTACCTGTAATGGTAATGGTAATGGTAATGCGTAATGAAAATTTCATTACTTTACAAGTCTAATATCTATACCTAAAAGCACAACCATACTATGTTAATTTTTTTCGAAATTAAGTTTTTGACATTTAGGATTCGTGAAAAGTAGTTGCATCGAATAGGCTATTGTGCAAAGAAAGTTCTACGTCCACAGTAGGATTTGTGTGCACAAAAGAGCAATGTCTTAGTTTTGATTTTTCGTCTTAGCTTATTTCATAAAAATATAAAAAAAGTTTTTGTATTAGATTTTTGAAACATGAAAATTCCTTAATTTTTATTTTCAAACAGTGAAATTTGATTGTTTGATAAGGTTTACCAGCTCCATCTATTGTTTCAAGCAATAAATTATTTTTGGTTGGACAATGCCGCCTTATATATACCCTACACCTACTGGGCCATATTGGATCCGCCACCTTGCAATTTCGACATCAAATTCGTAATTAGCGACCCCAAAAACCCTATACAAAATTTCATACTGTTTTGATGAAATCTTAAAATTTCGGCCGTCATTTTGGATCCGCCATCTTGAATTTTGAAATTTTGACATAAAATTCGAAATTTTCTACCCCAAAACCTATATACCAAGTTTGGAACTATTTAAGCGGAATATAAGTGAAAACACGATTTTCACTTATCAGCTCCACACCTAGACCGCTCCATTTTTATACCCTACACCTTATGAGGTATGGGTATATTCACTTTGGTCTGATGTTGGTAACACCAAGAATAGAAAACTGTGTTTTCGGGGTCGCTGATTTCGAATTTGATGTCGAAATTTCCGAATTCAAGATGGCGGATCCAATATGGCGACCGAAATTGTAAGACTTCATCGAAATATTATGAAATGTTGTATAGAGAGGTGTTTAAATTTCAATTGGTGGGAAGCGAGCACCCAAAATGGATAATTATGGTTTTTTGCACGTTTTTTTTCTGATTCTAAAACGCATTTTTAATTAATAATCTTTTTTTTTAACTTGTACTGGACTTTTTAAAGCTACATAAGTAAATCAAAAAATGGGGCGGAGATTTATCCGATTGGGATGAATTTTTGGGACAATCATTACACTTTCTACAAAATTCGTCCATGGTAATAGACCGAAATCCAGTTAGCCCCGGAAAATGTATCCTTAAACGACACTTCTTCGAACAAAAATTACATTGGTAAGTTTTTACCACAAACTGGCTGGATATCGCTCAAAATTATTAGCAGATAACTCCCACTTTCCCTAAAAAAATAGCACTGTTCGACAAAAGAAAACTTTTAGAATTATTCTGGAGTTTTGATTGTGGCTTATGCGTAAATTGGGTTTGGCGGTTTGCTCCGATACATCTAGAATTCTTGGAATCGACATCCCTGCGCATATATATTTATTCTTGATCAGCATCACCTCCTGAGTCGGTTTAGCCATGTCTGTTTGTCCGTCCGTCCGCCCGCATGATAGCGGTAGCAGTTTTGGAGATATCGACTTGAAACTTTGGGTACATGTTTTTCTCCTCTTAACTAGTACGATCCATTTAGAAGTACCTCGAACATGTGGTGCCAAGACCCCATTTTGACCCATTTATATCTGGTTTTGGATGTTCGGACCATGTGAAAAATCGCTAAATCGACTCAAGAGGTGATGCTGATCAAGAATATATATACTTTTCCATACCGAACACGCCTCCTTATGGGCGTTACAAACGTTGTGTCAAAGTTAGTATACCCTGCCACAGTTAGTGTAGGGGATAATAATGAAATATATATACAAAAATTCAAATTTTAATTCCGGTTTTTAAATTTTGACAATGGACATTAAGTCGGTCTCCATACAAAAACCAATTGGAAAAGTCCACCCCTCGTTTGAAAGCCTACCTCTAAAGAGTTTTTACATTAGGCATGCGCAAAAAACCGCCTAAATTGATTTCTTTTACCGGCGATAATGCATGTAAAAGTAGGTGCAATTGTACCTTTTTCTATCATATTTCACTTCGAAAGTACTGTAGGTACAACCGACCCATTTTAAGTACAATTTAAATATTTGGGCAATTTTTATTTTTCATTTTTCACAACGTTTGTTTATACAAGACTAGCTTATACCCACATTTTCGTGTAAATGTATAAATGTTATATGTATTTTTTAAGTAACTGAAAAAAATATATTTTGCCAGCCATCCCTCTGCCCATTCACTACTCAACACCAAATCTAAAATATCACCGGTATCCCTCGAACGGGGTCCGAGTTAAAGGTCTATACAAATTTGAGGCGTGGCAATTGGCAGACCACACATTTTCACAATCACCCCTCTGCCCATTCACCACCCAGCACCAAATACGAAATTTCAGCGAAATCCCTTTAATAGTACCCGAGTTACAGAGCTTTTAAAATATTAGGGCATGGAAGTGGTCGGATCCTAAATTTTCATAGTCAATTCTGCCCATACACCACCCAGCACCAAAAATTCCGCCAAAATCCCTTGAAAAGGAACCGTGTTACAGAGCTTTACAAATTTGATGGTGTGGAAGTGGGCGGACTGCAAATTTTCTGAATCAACATGTTACCCATTCATTATCCAAAATCACATATAACATTTTAGCGAAATAAGTAAAACACTGCTTGAATTATAGCATTTTAGAATAATATTTGCCACGCCCACCTCAAACGCCCAAAGTTAATGAAATGACATATAGCCATTAATGAAATGATGAGTTCAATGAAAATTCCTATATTTTGATATGTGTTTCATTAAAATCGGTCAAGTATTTCTTGAGTTATAAGGGAACAAACATACATACATACATACAAACCCACGAACTTACAAAAATTTTTATATAAGTAAAGATTTACAAAACAGTAGTTATTTTGGTACTCAATTAAGAGAGTATTGTAATAAAGCGGAACTATACAAAGCGACTAAATGTCTGTATATCTTATATTAGATTTTTTTCATTGAACATTACGCGGAGCACATTTAAGCGGACAAAAACTGTATAACTTTGCTAGTTCAGCGATCTACCACATCAGCTCTACTTTTGATTAAATGTTGCAACGCCCCAAGGTTCGATTATCAAAAATATAAAATAATGATATTTTTTGTTTCGGAATAGGGATTTTGGTTGCCAGCTTCAAATTGCCCGAAGTGGTACATTTGTGATTTTAAAGGGGCACTTAAAGGGGACAAAATAAAATTATAAAAAAAAATATTTAATCACATTTTGTTATGAAATTTATTTATTTATTTATTTATTTAAGCCAATGATTCAATTTAGGATCTACAGGCTAGATTTACAAAAAATAGTACTTATATATTAAAATTTAAAAATATATGTACATAAAACTAATGGTAATTATTATTTACACGCTCTTTAAACATGAGTTTTGGCAAAAAAAAATCTATTTCAATACTTAAAGCTACTTCATTAAATTCAATAAGCGACCTCATAAGCGGTTGATTCGCAGCATAATTTGTTTGTAAATCCTACGGTCAATTGCAAACTACAAGCGGAATTCAAAAGATCGATTACGCTTGCATAATGTCGGCTTCAACTCTAATGTACCTTTTTTTTGTTAATGAATGTCTAACAAAATCCAACTATAAAATATTCAATATTAAAATTTAAAAATATATGTACATAAAACTAATGGTAATTATTATTTACACGCTCTTTAAACATGAGTTTTGGCAAAGAAAAATCTATTTCAATACTTAAAGCTACTTCATTAAATTCAATAAGCGACCTCATAAGCGGTTGATTCGCAGCATAATTTGTTTGTAAATCCTACGGTCAATTGCAAACTACAAGCGGAATTCAAAAGATCGATTACGCTTGCATAATGTCGGCTTCAACTCTAATGTACCTTTTTTTTGTTAATGAATGTCTAACAAAATCCAACTATAAAATATTCAATTTTTTCTCTTGTCGATTGCTTGGACCAGTTAATGCCATACTCAATCAGTCGACACAATATATGAGCAGCGCAGTTCTTGTAATGAGAACGGAGGGCGAAATAATTTATTTCGCGTTAATCACACTGATGGTGAAAAAGGTGGAGATAATGACAACAACTGATTTCATCAAAACAAATTAGTCGATAATTTTGCTTCATATTATAGGCAACGAGCAACAGTAAATATTCATGAATATTAAGTTAAAATTGAAAAATTTTTGTTTTGTACTCGCTAAATTACCGAGTAACAGTGATGCCAAATTGAGGGTAATTTTCCTTTTTGAGGGATTTTTTGGTTGGATTTTGTCTAAAAGGAAAAAGTGTTTTTTTTTATCCATCTGTTTTTTTTTGTTTGCTCAGTTTTGTTTCTTGCAAAATTTTCTACAAAGTACCTTTTAATAATTTTTTATCCACGATGAACAGTTTTTCCTATAAATCCGATTTTGTGAACACGCATCGAATTTCATCATACAAAAATTCATTCATAAAATGCTTCAAAATCAGTTGACTTTACATCTTAAAAAAGTTTAAATTCCTGTATGATAATTTCAGTGGGTATTTTTTTGTTGTTCGTTGAGGGAAAAAGGTTTTATTTTGTATGATATTCCGAGCGAAGTCCACTGCCGAGAAGTGATGCAAATACATTACTGCGTAGTATTGCAGTATAAAATTAAAAGAGTCCGCCTTCATGATTTTTGCAGTTGTTATTAAAAATAATATTGTCGCTATTGTGTAATCAAGTTAACAAAAATATAAATATTTGATAATTAAACTGAGGTCATTCGTATTTAAATTTTCGTAATCCGCTTCTTTCTGGCAGAAAAAAGTAAACAAAAAACAAGAAGTCTTCAGTGACGTCACGACAAAGTCACTGTTTACACGAAGGCGGCGGAATCTTTGTGTATAACCATTTTTGACGCATCAGGTGTGTAGCCTTGAAGTATGTGAAGTATTCTATGCCTGGGGGCTCAATAGTCCAACCACGGCCTGTTAAAGTACATTTAGATGCGAACTGTGAAACTCGATTTGACATTTAAGCACAATTTAAATGGGAAATGCCATTTAATTGACGACTGTGAAACCGAACCTTAAAGTTTTATTCATCAAATCTCCAATGCAACACTGAGTGAAAATCTTTCTTGAAGCAAAGAGCAACGTGCGACGAATATTTCTCTCGAGTTCGTTGCTTTCGTTCAAAGGCAATGATACATCAAAAATGCAATGAATATTCACTGCCTTTGGTGTATATTCACTGCCTTTGGTGAATATTATGAATATATGTTTCTGGTGACGCGAACTTCGGAAGCATTCGCGTTGATGAGCCTAGTGCTTGCTTGCCTTTTCGGTACGTATGCGTAATAGAGCTATCCAAAAAAAATTGCCCGATCTGTCTCGACAGTGGCTTAAATAACGCAAATACACCAAAAACTCTTAAGTTTGTAATTTCAAGCCGATCCGATAAGGGCAACCCGGCCCGCAAAGGCCCTGAAGTTGGCCAAAACGGGCTAACACTTGTATGGGGGGAAAAAATAAAACACAAATTTTAAGTTCGTTTTAGATCAAGAAAATTACGAGAAAAAAACTATAATTAAGCATTTTTGGCGGAAACCACCCTAGAATTAATTAAAAAACATTTTCGTAAAAATTAAAAAAAAAAAATCAATAATAAGAGTTTTTGGTGTATTTGCGTTATTTAAGCCACTTTCGAGACAGATCGGCGAAATTTTTTTTTTTTTGGACAGCTCTAATGCGTAAGGCACATTCTCATTCATTTTTTGATAGTGTGGCTCAAAACTAGAAAAGTGAGCATTCATGCCGTTCACTGCTCTGCAAGCAAAGAAACGGTTTGAGAGTATGTCATATTAATGCACAGAGCCTGATAAATAAGATCGATGAATTTCGATACATTTTTGAGGGCTCCGGTGTTGGATGTCATATGCGTATCCGAGACATGGTTTAACGACAAAATGCCTGATGCTTTATTTAAAGTAAATGGGTTTCGTATCTTTCGAGCAGACAGACAAAATCACGCGGGTGGTTCTGCTATTTATGTTCGAAGTAATATTCGTTGTAAACTGTATTGTAAGTCTTCTGTCGATAGTTTAATTGAATATGTATTCGTAACCATTACGAACGGATCTCATAAAGTGCTTGTTGGCAATGCTTATCGTCCAAATCGTTCTGTAGATTTTACACCTTTTATAAACACAATTGAAAATATGTCTTTGTCTTTTTCTCACATTATAATTGCTGGGGATTTTAATAGTAACCTTCTAAACGAAAATTATTTACACTTTAGTATGCACACTTTAGGACTATCTGTGAATACTAGCACTATCTGTCCGTCATCGTTTTTTTGTCTTTATTCATTTGTACCTGTATTAAATAGAAATTAATGTTTATAGTTATTTATTTAAATTGTAAAAAATAATTTTTTCTGTTTTTCTAAATTTATTCTGCTTGGAAAACTAACAAATCCCGAAAAATCCCGGGATTGCAATTTTCAGTCCCGAAAATCCCGGGATTGCGACAATGCTTCGGGATCGAAAGCCCTAGTTGAGACATGATACGCTCAAATACATTCAAACATACAGCGTGACCTATTTCCAATCTCATGAACACATAAATTCTGCCAATACTACGCGCACACCTGCCTATAGTGAAGCACGCCTCTTGCCGCCATAGAAAATACACACGGGTCACCGGTGACCCCCTCCCTGAGTCTATGGGGTAAAATGTTTGCCGGACGGTTAGGGCTAAATAAAATATCGATAGTTTTTTGGTCGATATACACTCTAAATTATTTCTGCTGAATTTTTCTTCTACTATCGCCTATCGCCTATCGCCGGTAACACATTTCCGACTGAAAATGCTTATATTCACATAAGTGCATTTTTTATACTCTCTTAGAGAGAGAGAGGCATTGGGCCAAGAAATGTGTAAATTTAAAGGTTTGCAAAATGCGCTCATGTTTTATATAAGATTTTTATGAAAACTATCGCTTATAACAATATTAAATACATTTTATATAAACAGCAACCACAAATAACACATCCACGCACAAAGAAGGCAGCTAAGAACTGATAGAAACTGTGTTCGCTTTGTTTTGTGTTTTTGTGGAATGTTAATTATTTACTGAACATTTACTGAAATGTTGATAGGAAAATTCAAGAAATAATTTAGAGTGTATCGAACGACCGATATTTGTTGTCGGCAATATCGATCTTACCAATATCGAAATGCTGTATTGGTCAAAATTCCTTTTGTTCGCGAAAATCGCGTTTGAAGTTGTTGAGCTTAAATAACTCCAACAATATTGGTATAATTGAGCATTTTATTAGGGTTATTCATTCATTTATCAACAAGCTGATATTCTGGCTTATTATTTTTATTTTTTCTATTAGTTCTTTATTGCCAGTGGGCCGATATGACATTTTCAATTGCACTAGAGTCTAGTGACTAGACGATGTAATAAAGGAATTTTCGAAAAAACCTAGACCATTGTTGTTTCTTAATTAATTTTTTTTTGTTTTTATATTAGTTTGTTTTTGTTAATTTTTTTTCTAAATTTCTTCTGCGAATAATATTTATACCCTGCAAGTGTATTACTGTCCAAGGGTATATTGTTTTTGTCACACCGTGTTTAACGTCCATAAGGAGGCATAGCCGGTAGGGAAAAGTATATATATTCTTGATCAGCATCAACTCATGAGTCGATATAACGATGTCCGTCATTTTGCACGATAACTGCCGTAGCTTTTGAGCAATCGCCTCCAAATTTTGACATGCCTCTTTATCTGGCGAACGATTGGACGGATAACACCGGTTAAGAACCACGCCTACCTCCCATACAAAATAACTGCCAAATTTGTATTACAGTTGAACTTCTCTATAGTGAACTTCTATATAATGAAGTGATTTCCTGATCCCGTGAGAATTAATTATAGGGAAATGAACTTCCGTATAATGAAGTTTCTATATAATGAAGTGATTTCCTGGTCCCATGCGAATTCATTGTAGGGAAGTTCGACTGTATTTTCGTTTTTCTTGAGAAATACTGAACCGATTTGGACGCGGTTGGAAATAATGCCGGGAACGAAATGGGAATGAAACTGGAACCAAATGGAATTGGACCGGAACAAAAAAGAAATTGGAAACAAATTTGAAAATGGATCGGGAAATGGAAATTATAATTTCCATAATTATCAATAAATATTGAAACATTATAGAAAAATTATAGATAAAAATTCGATAAATTATGAAAAAATTATCGATCAAAAATCGATAAATTTTCGAAAAATAGTGCGTCCTTGGACATTTTTTGGATGAATCATGTCAGGTGGGATTACAACAGCTTCTAAGTGCGTCCTTGGTCATTTTTTAGATGATTCATGTCAGGTGTAAAATCATATTTTTTTGGGGGGAATTTGATAAGAAATTACACAAAATGAGCACAAAAAAATGGAAACAATAGAACAAGGGAAGAATTGAAATGTAGGTCAATGAACTCATGAAGCCATTCAAACATATGTATTGCAAATATGTATCAAATGAAATATATATGGTCAATAACCATTGGTCATATAAAAATATTAAATAAAATTAAAATTAAAATTGAATAAAATTGGGAAAATGTTTGAAATGCAAGAATTGTGAAAATCACCAAAATACAAGAATTGGTAATTGCAAAACAAAAGCTCAAAACCAACCATTTCGCAAACATTAAGCAGAACTAGAAAAAACCACCACCTTTTGGTTGCGTCCTTTTTTATTACTTTATTTGGTTTCTTTCTTTCTATTTTTGTTTGAACCGAACATCAAAATCCAGTCGTACTTAAAAAAAATACTTGATTGATGGTCGACTGGAAGTTCCTCAAAATCTGGCCCATTATTCCCAGCCAAAATTAAACAGAAATTCCTTTATGCACCTTCTCTATAATTAACATTCTCTGGTACCATTTTAAAGGTCTAATCAATGCTTTTCAAATGATAATTTGAATGTTCCTAAATGATATTAAAAATTTTACCCCTTTTCCAGGGTATAGTACCTAAAATTTTTTTTTAAATAAATTCGTAAATACACTAAGGAAAATGTTTAAAAATTAAAAGAAAATGTTTTAAAATTGAAAAGTTTTTAAAACAGAGCTTTGTATAGATTTGTTCAATTTTAAAACACGTGTGCTAAAAACCAATTTTAAAACGCAAATGTTCAATTTTAAAACATTTTTTTCAAAATAAAAAAAAATTTTTTTTTTGTTTCAATTATTTTATTTATTTATATTTAGTTAATTTTTTATTATCTCAAATTCGAGAAAACTATGCTTTGATTTTTTGAAATAGAAAAGAACAGCAGTATTACAATTTCAAACGACTAACGAAAGAGCAAGACGATTGAAATTGAAAGCATTTGTTTTAAAAATGAAAACACAAATGTACTGCAGAAAAAACTATGTTTTAAAATACAAATTGAAAAAAAAACGTTTAATTTTAAAACAGGTTTTTTCTTTCAGTGTATGGGTTTATTATTATTTTTATTAACATGTTTCATGAGTTTAATATTTCAAAAATAACGAAAAACATTAGTAGCACCCAAGTAAGTCTACCATATACATAAGTATGTATGTATTCTGAAAATTGTGTTGAATAAAACAGAATGGTGGGCAGACATTACCTCCAGCTACATTTGCGATGACCATGAAAATTTACGCAGTCTTCACTTAGTATTTATCGCAATGGTATGCGTTCCAAAATAGGGTTGCCAGGCGTACCCCTTTGAGGGGATTGTCTTTCTTTAATAATTTGTGTCCACCTTGCTACAAACGGTTCCGTAGACCCCCTTTCTCCCTTCAATAGCACATTTTTGCTTTTAGTTTTTCGCCATTTTGAGAAATTTGAGAAATGGAAAATACGATTTAAACATTCTGTGATGTAAACCTCGCGTGATGCCTGGCCATAATGTTTAGAATGGTCTATGATATTTGTTCTAACTAACTTCTAGCTAACTTTTTAACGAAATTAACTTTAAATTTGATGGTTTTGATGGGCTATAGGTCCAAATTAAAAAATACTCTTTTGTTGTATTTTTAATTGTTGTTTTTTTATTGTCCAATATTTCGACTTTCTTCGAATGTCATCCTCAGGGACTCTACACATAACAAAAAAGGTTTTTTTACAATGATATTAAAAATTACATTTTCATATTACAAGCGGAAACTTACACAAAATTGAATAAACAAATAACAAAAATTAAATTAATGTTGTCCTGTGCTATGCCAATTGTCTACTGATTTGTTTTGTGTTTATGTTTATGTTTTGTTCTATTTCTTTGTTGGTGTATCAGGTGTCTGTAAATTTGAGCACAGTTATCGGTGTCTGTTTTGAAGTTTAGTCTCTCTTCACTTGGTGTGTTTATAATATGTAGCATTTCTAATGTCAGTCTCTTTGCATAATTTCTCTCCTCCTGTACGATCTCCACATTCTTGAGGTCCGGTGTATGTCCAAGCTTTGAGCAATGGGCAGCTAATGCTGTTTTTTGTTCGATTGGTTTATTGTTGTTCTTGTGGTCTGATTTGTGTGCTGAAATTCGTGTTCGTAATTTAGATTTTGTAGTTCCAATATATACTTTATTGCATACATCGGATCCGTCACCACCGCAAGTTATTTGGTATACTAAATTAGATTTGTCGTCCTTGTCCAATCTACTTTTTAGTCTGCTGTATATTTGTTTCATTGTGTTGTTGTTTTTATGTGTAATCGTGCATTTATCGTTGTTGTATATATCTGCCCTGGCAAATTTCTCGGAGTAGTCCGGTATATATGTTATTGATTTGTATATTCTTGGTTCCTTATTCTTCTGTTGTTGCGTTACAATTAACTTTTTAATTTAACGAAGCTAAATTTTTGATTAACTATTACCGGGTTAACGATGACGGACAGATAGTGCTAGAAAAACGATGACGGACAGATAGTGCTAGTATTCACAGATAGTCCTAAAGTGTGCATACTAAAGTGTAAATAATTTTCGTTTAGAAGGTTACTATTAAAATCCCAGCAATTATAATGTGAGAAAAAGACAAATTAAAAAAAAGACAAGTTTGTAATTTCAAGCCGATCCGATAAGGGCAACCCGGCCCGCAAAGGCCCTGAAGTTGGCCAAAACGGGCTAACACTTGTATGGGGGGAAAAAATAAAACACAAATTTTAAGTTCGTTTTAGATCAAGAAAATTACGAGAAAAAAACCATAATTAAGCATTTTTGGCGGACCCCACCCTAGAATTAATTAAAAAACATTTTCGTAAAAATTAAAAAAAAAAAATCAATAATAAGAGTTTTTGGTGTATTTGCGTTATTTAAGCCACTTTCGAGACAGATCGGGGAAATTTTTTTTTTTGGACAGCTCTAATGCGTAAGGCACATTCTCATTCATTTTTTGATAGTGTGGCTCAAAACTAGAAAAGTGAGCATTCATGCCGTTCACTGATCTGCAAGCAAAGAAACGGTTTGCGAGTATGTTATATTAATGCACAGAGCCTGATAAATAAGATCGATGAATTTCGATACATTTTTGAGGGCTCCGGTGTGGATGTCATTTTAACGACAAAATGCCTGATGCTTTATTTAAAGTAAATGGGTTTCGTATCTTTCGAGCAGACAGACAAAATCACGCGGGTGGTTCTGCTATTTATGTTCGAAGTAATATTCGTTGTAAACTGTATTGTAAGTCTTCTGTCGATAGTTTAATTGAATATGTATTCGTAACCATTACGAACGGATCTCATAAAGTGCTTGTTGGCAATGCTTATCGTCCAAATCGTTCTGTAGATTGTACACCTCTTATAAACACAATTGAAAATATGTTTTTGTCTTTTTCTCACATTATAATTGCTGGGGATTTTAATAGTAACCTTCTAAACGAAAATTATTTACACTTTAGTATGCACACTTTAGGACTATCTGTGAATACTAGCACTATCTGTCCGTCATCGTTTTTCTAG